>ONZH01028053.1:0-295770 GCA_900303285.1 Rhinella marina
CCTGGCGACGCAACAATGTCCATTTGACTCCTCTTTTTGAGGCCTTGATGCGTCGCAGAGGGCAGGTAGGAGCCGTTAGGCGGACTACCGAGGATCTCACAAGGCTCGTTTACGAGTCCTTGATGGGATTCACAAATAGAGTGGCCAGTTTAGCAGATAGTTTGCGATGTCTTCAGGAAGGGGGCGAGTGTTGACGTCGCAAAATGAGTCCGGTGCAACTGTATTTTGAATTCGTTGTCCCCCGTGATGGAACAACTTTCGCCCCGACCAGCTATTTGAAGCCAGAAGATTGATGGACTACGCCTTGTGGCATGTACAACACCGCCCCCCCCTTCCTTTCCCCCATCCAGCCTATCCCCCAGCCCCAACCTATCCCCCATCTCAGCCTCCCCATCCCCCCTTTCAGCCACCCCATCCCCCTTCCAGCCATCACATCCCCCAACCCAGCCTCCTCCCATTCTCAACCTGCCGAGCTATTTTCTACTTCTTTTCTGTTTCATCTCCTAATTTCTTTCACCCTCTCTCCTTTACTACCCCCTCTTTTGCTCGGCAAACTCCATCTCCTGCCCCATCCTATACCCTAAATACCCCTACTGTTGTACCTGCCACAACGCGTAACTTAACGTCCACAATGGCAGAAAGCCAACAGGGCAGAGGGGCTAGTACCGGCGATTCTGCCACCCCCCAGACCTCCACTCCCACATGCCCTGTGTACAGGGATTTATAAATGTTTTTAAGAGTCAAAAATTATTTATTGTTTTAAAAATCATTATATTTTATAAAAAGTTTTATAACAAAAATAAATGTTTAATTTTTTAAAGTACAATTTAGTTGTGTCTTATTTTATACTAGTAATTTTTTAGGTATGTAGACTATCTCTCTACCCTAGTTGTGTGGCCAAATTACTGTAAGCTCTTCTACCGTGGAGAGATTATGTAGCAACCAGGTAGTGTAATTGACCTAAATAATCTGTCACCGGTGGGAGAGCAACCGAAAAAGTGGTCGCTCTTCTACCGTGGAGAGATTATGTAGCAAAACACAGGTAGTGTAATTGACCTAAATAATCTGTCACCGGTGGGAGAGCAACCGAAAAAGTGGTCGCTCTTCTACCATGGAGAGATTATGTAGCAAAACACACATAGTGTAATTGACCTAAATAATCTGTCACCGGTGGGAGAGCAACCGAAAAAGTGGTCGCTCTTCTACCATGGAGAGATTATTTAGCAAAACACACATAGTGTAATTGACCTAAATAATCTGTCACCGGTGGGAGAGCAACCGAAAAAGTGGTCGCTCTTCTACCGTGGAGAGATGTTGCAAAACACAGGTAGTGTAATTGACCTAAATAATCTGTCACCGGTGGGAGAGCAACCGAAAAAGTGGTCGCTCTTCTACCGTGGAAAGATTATTTAGCAAAACACAGGTAGTGTAATTGACCTAAATAATCTGTCACCGGTGGGAGAGCAACCGAAAAAGTGGTCGCTCTTCTACCGTGGAGAGATTATTTAGCAAAACACACATAGTGTAATTGACCTAAATAATCTGTCACCGGTGGGAGAGCAACCGAAAAAGTGGTCGCTCTTCTACCGTGGAGAGATTATGTTGCAAAACACAGGTAGTGTAATTGACATAAATAATCTGTCACCGTTGGGAGAGCAACTGAAAAAGTGGTCGCTCTTCTACCGTGGAGAGATTATGTTGCAAAACACAGGCAGTGTAATTGACATAAATAATCTGTCACCGGTGGGAGAGCAACCGAAAAAGTGGTCGCTCTTCTACCGTAGAGAGATAATGTAGCAAAACACAGGTAGTGTAATTGACCTAAATAATCTGTCACCGGTGGGAGAGCAACCGAAAAAGTGGTCACTCTTCTACCGTGGAGAGATTAATTTGGAAGAAACATGAATATTATTGCACTTTAAAAAATGCAAAAAAAGATAAGCTAGCAATGAACATATATTTTATTAAACTCATAAATTAGTACATGTTTAATTTACAACATTTGGTCCTGCCATTCAACTCTTCCGTCGGGTGACATAAAATATTCAGCAAAAGAGTCTCTCATCCTTGCTACAGCAACTGTTCCCCTTATGCCAAAGTTTTCCAAACTGGCCAAATTGCTGTCTTCATTAATTTGATCCATGTGAAGTGGTTCTTTTTTTAGAACATAGTTGTGTAGAACAACGCAAGCCTTTACCACTTCATCGACAGTATCAATTTTTAGATGGATCGGTTTAGTAAATACTCTCCATTTAGATACAAGTATACCGAAAGTGCATTCCACCATCCGGCGTGCCCGAGTAAGCCTGTAATTAAACAGGCGTTTTTGCCTACTCAGTCCACGACTACAGTATGGCTTTAATAAATTAGTGCACATTTGGAAGGCTTCATCCCCAACCAAAACAAATGGCATGGGGGTTGAATCTGAACCAGGCAGAGGTCGAGGAGAAGGAAAATCAAAATCGTTATTGTATACTCTTCGGCCCATATCCGAATTTTTAAATATCATTGAGTCGTTGGTACGCCCATAACCTCCGACATCTATGGCAACAAATCTGTACTGGGCATCAGCTATTGCCATTAAGATAATTGAAAAATATTTTTTGTAATTGAAATATTCCGAGCCAGAACCATGCGGCTTGACAATACGAATATGTTTTTCATCCACTGCTCCTAGACAGTTTGGAAACTGGCAAACTTCCCAAAACTTTTCCGAAATCTCAAGCCATTGCTGACGAGTTGGGTGAGGGATAAATTCTGCATGCAATATTTCCCATAAAGCTCAGCATGTATCTTGTATGGTGCTGGAAACTGTCGATATTCCAAGACGGAAATGGTAATGTAGGGAAGTCACACTTTCACCAGTTGCAAGATACCTGTAGGAAAAACAATAAATAAAGTTTATATGGTAAATGTTAAATGCAAACACTTGATAACAGTTTCTTTTAAAAAAAATTAAGAATAATTACTTTAATGTTAGCATTAATCTTTCAGCTGGACAGATGCTTCGCCGAAACCGGGTGTCCTGTCTCGCAATTCGATGACGAACCCTTTGCAGGAGGTCATCAAAGCTGGATATCGTCATCCGTAGATAATTTAAGAACTTTTCCGGATAGTTCGGCAGTTATGGAAAAAGCACCTCAAAAACGCCCCTTCTCACACGGTCAGAAGTTATGGGATGCACCCAGAAACGACGACGACGACGTTGGGCTCTCAGACATCTTCTCCAGCGTGACACCAAGATTAAAGCCTGGAATCCAAACTGAATATGGTCTGGCAACATTTTGGCAAGCTATGAGGGGTAAGTGACCGGTCACTCTTTTATACACACTGTACCATTAGCATAACTTTAAAATTACTTTTTGTAGACTTAACATATTACATTGCTTCTTTTCTTTACTTTTTTTCTTTTCTTTATGTAAAATTAAACATTTGCAAGTTATATTGATGCTTTTATTTCCTAACAGGTACACATTTACATCTTTTTTGTCTATAAAACAATCAAATACCGGATCAGTTTTTCTGGACGAAAACGGATAATAACGGATTAAACGGATCCGTTATTTCTACGGATCCGGATTACGGATCCGGTTTATTTAGGCTTCCGTTTTTGTCCGTTTTTCCGGATCCGGAAAAACGGAACTTCTTGCCGGAATCAGCAACGCGAGTGTGAAAGTTACCTAATAAAGTCAACCCGTTTGAGCTATTTATTGACATTCAGCATTACAGGAGAAAACTAACAATTAAAAGACACTTTGAAATAGAAAAGACCCGTACAGTAAAGAAAGATTCCAGACCCAATAATGGAACTGACTTAATCACTTCTTTTTATAAACATCAAGATGTAAGACCTAAGTCCAACTTTTTTCCCACACACAGTGAGGGTTACATAATTCCCACCTTTTTTGATTTAATATCTTCTGAATTAAAAAAGCTACAGAATACCCCAAATACCATTAAATACCAAGGCAACCTAAAAGTTGATGAACAGTAAGCTTTGAAAAATTTGAGTAAAAATGAAAATATAATTATCCGCCCAGCTGATAAAGGTGGAGGCTTAGTTATCCTTAACTATCATGACTATGAAAAGGAAGCTATGAATATTCTGAACGATACCTATTATTACCAAAAAATAACTGAGGACCCGTTTCCACATTTAATCAAGCATCTAAACACTATGATTAGAAAAACATTTGAGGAAGAATTGATTAATGAAAATGAGAAAAAAATTCTTGATACCAAGAACCCCTAATACTCCATACTTCTATTACCTACCCAAAATACATAAAAATGCAGAGAAACCTCCAGGTAGGCCCATAATTTCTAATACTAAATGTGCTACTAGCAATCTATCTCATTTCCTTGATTTACATCTACAACCTCAGGTAAAAAAGCTTCCCAGTTATCTACACAACTCTCGACAACTCATTACCGAATTGAAAAATATAATCTGGAAACCATCGTTTGCTCTCCTTACGCTAGACGTAACCTCTCTATATACTAATATTCCCCATGATCTAGGAATTAACTGTGTACGACAATCTTTGTCCAGGGATCCCACATTAAAAATAACTCAAATTGATTTCCTGTGTATTGGGTTGGAATTCATTCTCAAGAATAACTTTTTTGTGTATAAGAATACAATATACCACAAGCAGATGGGGACTGCAATGGGGATGAAAGTGGCACCGTCCTTTGCAAATATCTTTATAGGGGAGTTTGAGGAGCAATATATCTTAAATAACCCAACCCATAATAACTGCATTATCTATTACAAAAGATACATAGATGGCCTGTGTATAATCTGGGACGGTGACGAAACATCAGCAAAAACTTTCTGCCAATCACTGAATATGACAACTTGGGGTATCTCTTTCACTCCGACTTACAATAAAGAAACCATAGAATTCCTAGATATTATTATCTTTATACAAAATAACAAATTAAACACAAAAACCTATTTCAAACCAGTGGATACAAATAGTTATATTCGTTATAGTAGTTTCCACCATAAAAAGTGGCTAAATAATATCCCTTATAGTCAATATAAACGTATAAGACGCAACTGCACCAATCAGGAAGACTATAAACAGCAAGCTAAAATACTGAACACTAGATTTAAAGAAAAAAAATATCCAAAAAAACTAATCTCAAATGCCTATAAAAAATGCGCAGAAATCACTCAAGACGAATGTCTACAACCCAGCAATAAAAAAGTAACCACCTTTGAATATATTAATCTTATTACTCAATACAGTACCTCTAACAACGAGATTAGAAAGATCCTCACAAAATATTGGCACATACTTCTCCAGGACCCATATCTTGCCAAACACCTACCTAAACAACCCATAGTAACCTATCGCAGAGCACCGACCATAAGAAACCTTATCGCACCAAACAAACTAAAACAACACAAGTTACCCAAAATGCTAGACCCCCAAAAAACTACACAAAAAACAGGCAGCTTCAAATGCTATAAGAACCGCTGTCTTTGCTGCAAAATTATTACACATAACAATGAATTCTTCCAATCCAAATCCAACTACCTTTCCAATTAAAAATCACCTGGACTGTCAATCTACTTTTGTCATATACCTAATAGAGTGTGACTGCGGCCTACAATATGTAGGACGTACCACACAACCCTTACACTGTAGGTTAAACCAGCATCGCTATAACATACAACGACTATATTCAAAACACAGTCTATCCAGACACTGTTCAATGACTGAGGATAAACAAAAACATCCAATAAAAATCACCCCGATTGATCATATCCCATATAACCCATATAATAGGTTTGACATACTTCAAAAAAGGGAAGTCTATTGGATGTATCAATTACATACCATAACTCCCTATGGGCTTAATGAGATCAATGAAACTATACTATAACCCTCATTAAGTTATATTGATATCCTACTTACATTGAAAATAATAAAACTCTTTATTAATGAGTTAGACCGATATATATATACATATATGTTTGCTTGTTTGTATATATATGTACACATATGTGGATTGAGTATATCCATACATTGCTTATTCTATACTGTTTTGTATATATATATATACACATATAAAAAAGACTTGATACGCAGTTTTTTGGCACTATTAGTCCACTGCCATCAATCCGTCATACCCTGGGATTTTGATTCTGGTAATAATTCTATCCATGGTGGATATATTATCTCATGGTATATGAACCCAGAAACAGCAATATCATTTCTGTTTGCCGTCCTGAGATCTGTATCTGGCATCCTGTACTCCTTACCATGACACAGACGGTCATAACACGTACCTGAATGGAACACCGCTGTAAAATATTGCGAGATTTCGGAGCAACAAGATCTTTGTACTCCGATACACTGTACCACTCATCTCCAACTGCGTGGACATAATGTACTGTTCCATATTGCTATATAGTATCTCTTTACCCCTTGTACTATTTGTTTATGTATTGTTTATTCATTTATTTTCCCCATTTTCTCCTGCCTTTATTACTATATATTTTTATACCTATGAATAATTATGACCTAATCAGTGAACCCCGCTACTATATCCACCATTATTCTTGATGTATCAGACCATCTTGATATGCTATCCCTTGTGATTGACAGTACACGTACATCAATCACTCATTACACGCCCCTTACTCACTCCCACTAGCGCTGATTCGCGCCAAAAATGTGTTTTAAATACTGCTCTTCCTTCTGTTCTGTTGTATAATATTGCCCTGACGAAGAGGGTGTTATCCCCTGAAATGTGTAGACTATACTGCAAATAAATACTATCTCTACTTTCAACATCATCGTGTACTGAAATATCCTGTGACAGCGCCCGTTTTGAACGATCCAGTTTCCTGCCTTCCTGATCAATTCTACTGTCACCCGGACTATTCTGTTCGGGGTGTATTTGTGGATCGCGGCAGCAGTCAATGATCCATCACTTCACCGCATTGCTGGCCGGTAGTAATAGCCTGCGAAGCTCTACATAGTGGTTGTGTCTTCACACAACCACAAGGGGTAAGCGCATATACTCGTTTCTTATGCCGTTTTATTTACTGATACTGCACATTGGAGGCACGCACCTCTCCCCATTTTTTCTCTTTTATATACAGAATTATACAGCCACCACTGTGGGAAGCTCATTACATACAGAATTATACAGCCACCATTAGGGGGAGCTCCCTGCATACAGAATTATATAGTCACCACTAGGGGGAGCTCCCTGCATACAGAATTATATAGTCACTACTAGGGGGAGCTCCCTGCATACAGAATTATACAGCCACCACTGTGGGAAGCTCATTATATACTAAATTATACAGCCTATGTATGAGAGTGGTGCAGACTCTTCTCCCAGTTCTTAGCCCCTACAAGTAAGGTGCACATATATTCTGTGTATCCGGCTCATGCTACTTCTTCTTCTGCTGACAGACATGCCCAGGAGTTCTCTGAAGCTCTACCCCAGCAGCGAGCAGAAGGCGATGCTACTAAAACGTCAAGGCTTTGCCGTATTCAGTGGAGAACTGGATCAGTATCATCTCTACCTGCCGCTGATACAAGGTCCGTATAGAGGCGCTCTTGTGTGTAGGAGACCCCTTGTCAAACACTGTCTTATTCTGGATTAACACCATTCAGGACCCTCATCTATCAGATGGTCTTTCCTCCTGGAGGGTCCAGCCCGTTCACTACTCATAGTAACAATCACAGTTACCCTTAGATTCAGAAATACCATTTTTCTGCTTTATTTTGCAGAGCGTTTGACAGAGAATATCCGCATGGGGCAGACCCCCATAATGGCGGCACAGATGTTCCTGTTTTTCTGGGTCTTGTTACTGAGAATTTCTCCACAGCATCTTACCTCATTGTGGCCGATCATGGTGACAGAGCTGGTGGGTATAAAGCAATGTCCTGCACTCGGTACTGAAAAGAGTTGTCCAGGATTACAGCTCCTCGCCTGTCCTAGGGTTAGGTCAGGTATTGCAGCTTGGCTCTAGTGAAAGAGTGCATGGAGCTGAGCTGCAATAACACATACAGCCCATGGATGGGTGAGGCGCTGTTTTTGGAAGAAAGCTTTCTCTAGTCCTGCACAGCCCTTTGAAATACATAGTTTTTACATGCTAGGTGTATCTGCAGGGCTCCATTCACCCAGTTGTAGACAAAAGGTTGTCCCTTTAGCCCCTAATCTGACCGGTATAGGTCACTATCATAACATCTGTAGAGACAACTCCCACCAAGGTCTGCAGGAGCAGCTTCGGCCATTTTACGGTTGCTTTGGACCCCACCTGATGCTGCATCCCGATAATGCTCCCATTAAGATTGTTCATTGTGGCGGGAGATGCAGCTAAAGATATTATGATGCTGTCACTTTAAAGGAGTTATCTGATCCCTGAAATGCCCCCCCATATGCTCGGGCCCCTCACACACAATATATTTACCATGCTCCCCGCCACCCGTGTCGCTGAGAAGAGCAGTCACTAGTACGGGTGATGGCCGCTCCGTGATGCTATGTACAAATCCAATCTGCTATACAAGTTATATAGAAAGATGAGTATTGTGCGCTCCTGCACTGCGATCACTTGTCTTTATAACTGGAGGTAGCCGTGATCCCTGTTAATAAATATAGGCAGAATACAGGCACATATACTGCTCCTGGTGGAGGATGACATGCACAATCCTGAATATGACATCATTCTGTATGACTATAGGTCATTCTGTGTGATTATAGATCATTGGGGGATATTTATCACCTCCCTGCGCAAGAAAAATGGCCTTAAAAAGTCGTAAACAGCTGTTTTACTCCACCCTCGCCACTTTTCCTAAAGGGGGCATGGAAAGGGTGGAAGAGGAGCATGGCCTGCAGCCACAATAAATTTGTCTTAATTTATGCCAGTTTTCTGGTGCAAATGAAGCCAAAAATGTACGGAGGCTCTGAGCAGGGCATATCAAGTCCAGGGCAGAAAGTGCCTTTCTTGATAAATCTCCCCCATTATATGTCAGTATAGATCAGGGGTGCACAAGCTTTTGTGGTTGGGGGCCTCATTGTCACACTGAACCAATCCCAAGGGCCGAAAATAAAACTTAAAGGGCTATTACCAAGTGAAATATTGTATTTATGACATATTGAACATACAGTATATATCATAAATGACTAGTTACACTTCCAGTATTCCCATCTAATGGGAGAATACATGAAAGATACATGTGAGCAGCCACAATACAGACATACATGTCTGTCACCAGATGGTTGGGGGCCGCAAAGAATGGTATCGAGGGCCGCAGGTTGTGCACCCCTGATATAGATCATTCTGTATGATTATAGGTCATTCTGTGTGACTATAGGTTATTCTGTATGATTTTAAATCATTCTGTGTGACTATAGATCATTCTGTATGATTATGGATCATTCTGTATGATTATACAATGCCTTGCGAAAGTATTCGGCCCCCTGGAACTTTTCAACCTTTTGCCACATTTCAGGCTTCAAACAAAAAGATATAACATTTTAAATTTTTGGTGAAGAATCAACAACAAGTGGGTCACAATTGTGAAGTGGAACAAAATTTATTGGATCATTTAAACTTTTTTTTGTAATAATAAAACTGAAAAGTTGGGCGTGCAAAATTATTCGGCCCATTTACTTTCAGTTCAGAAAACTCACTCCGGAAGTTCATTGAGGATCTCTGAATGATCCAATGTTGTCCTAAATGACCGATGAAGGTAAATAGAATCCACCTGTGTGTAATCAAGTCTCTGTATAAATGCACCTGATCTGTGATAGTCTCAGGGTTCTGTTTAAAGCACAGAGAGCATCATGAAGACCAAGGAACCCACCAGGCAGGTCCGTGATACTGTTGTGGAGAAGTTTAAAGCCGGATTCAGATACCAAAAGATTTCCCAAGCTTTAAACATCCCAAGGAGCACTGTGCAAGCGATCATATTGAAATGGAAGGAGTATCAAACCACTGCAAATCTAGCAAGACCTGGCCGTCCCTCTAAACTTTCATCTCAGACAAGGAGAAGACTGATCAGAGATGCAGCCAAGAGGCCCATGATGACTCTGGATGAACTGCAGAGATCTACAGCTGAGGTGGGAGAGTCTGTCCATAGGACAACAATCAGTTGAACACTTCACAAATCTGGCCTTTATGGAAGAGTGGCAAGAAGAAAGCCATTTCTCAAAGATATCCATAAAAAGTCTTGTTTACAGTTTGCCACAAGCCACCTGGGAGACACACCAAACATGTGGAAGAAGGTGCTCTGGTCAGATGAAACCAAAATCCAACTTTTTGGAAACAATGCAAAACGATATGTTTGGCGTAAAAGCAACACACCTCATCACCCTGAACACACCATCCCCACTGTCAAACGTGGTGGAGGCAGCATCATGATTTGGGCCTGCTTTTCATCAGCAGGGACAGGGAAGATGGTTAAAATTGATGGGAAGATGGATGGAGCCAAATACAGGACCATTCTGGATGAAAACCTGTTGGAGTCTGCAAAAGACCTGAGACTCGGACGGAGATTCATCTTCCAACAAGACAATGATCCCATACATAAAGCAAAATGTATCGCAGCAAAACGTGGCGCAACAAAGTATTAATGCATGGGGGACGAATAATTTTGCATGCCCCTCTTTTCAGTTTTATTATTACCAAAAAAGTTTAAATGATCCAAGAAATTTCGTTCCACTTCACAATTGTGACCCACTTGTTGTTGATTCTTCACTAAAAATTTAAAATGTTATATCTTTTTGTTTGAAGCCTGAAATGTGCCAAAAGGTTGAAAAGTTCCAGGGGGCCGAATACTTTTGCAAGGCACTGTAGATCATTCTGTATGAATATAGATCTTTCTGTGTGATTTTATATCATCCCCTCTGCTTCATCATGGCTTCTGCTGTATTTCAGGTACAGATGGGCTTTTGTCCCTGAAGTGGACACGGAGTCCTGTGCGGTTCCAGCAGCGGACATGGTAGAAAATCACCAGGAATGTAAACCTCACGTTGTCCGCATCCTAGAGCTTATGAGGTTGAGGTTTGGCGTAAGTGTCTGGGTATCTATTACAAATGTAAAGGGGTTCTCCCATGACTAATGTAAAAAATGAAAATCAGACATCATATAGTACATGGCAATCTCTTTCTAACAAAGCTACACCAGCCCTGTACCTCACATGGATCCAGAGATATCCACATTCATTGCTCTGCTAGATTTATATCAAGCTGACAGCTCAAGGGGAGTGTCTTTTCTACTGCAGCTCAGGGGGCATGTCTGAGTTCTCCCTATCACAGCTCAGGAGGCGTGTCCATGCTCTCCCTATCACAGCTCAGAAACTGAGCATGTGCGGCCTTCTCAGTGAGCTGGACAAAGAAGAAAATAAGAAAAAAAGCCAACAGCAGGTGGTGCTGTACAGATACATATTATTGAATAACTCAGTGGCTATGCTAAATTTTTAATTACATGCAATTACAAAAGTATTCAGATCCAGGTGCTGGTTTGAAAACCGTACAATACTTTTCGTGGGACAACCCCTTTAAAAGAAAGCTTCCAGAAGGTCCCTTATCCAGTTTTTGCAGTTCACAGAGAACATAGGAAAAGAAGGACCCAGGTTCTGTTGGGCGGGGGAAATAGATTGTGTGCTGAGGCACTACCACTCCCGCCCCAACATTAGTCAGGTTTGGGTCATGCCCCGTTTTGAGCTGCTGTGTCTCTACTGGGTAGGGGCTGCTTGGCTTGTAAAGCAGAAGACTGAGAGAAGGGGTGTGTAGAAACTCATGCCTGTGTCTGGTTTTAAAAAAGTTACAAATCCCAGATTTTACAACTTTTTCAGTGCCAGCATTTTATGCCGCCCTCGGCAGTGGCGTGACGAGGGGCGGGCAGTCAGGCTTGGCACATTCATCATTATTTACTCCAGAACTGGTGTAAATAATGACTGAAATTGAACGCAGCTCCGAACTGCTGTAGATTTAATTCTGGCACATGGAGAGCCAAAGGAGGTATGTTCTTTATGTCATCATAGATAACATGGCTTCTCCGTCAGTGCAGGCCCTATCAAGACCCGCGCAGCTGATTCTGGTCTTGATAAACCAGGGCCTTTTTGTATATATGGTTAAATGGTTAAAGGGATCTTCCAACACCATGAAATTATTACAAAATATTAAAAAAAATAATACTCACTCTACCAGTCCCATGCCGCCTCTGTTCCCTTGGCTGCAGTGATGTCCTGCCATCTCAATCACTGTAACCACTGCAGCCAATCGCAGTGTGTACAAGCCTTGTCATCACTGAATCCTAATAAACAAAGACCAGTTAGGGACTGGGGAAGTGCCGGTACAGGAGCGGCAGGGACTGGTACGGTGACCTTTGCATATATGTGATACTGTACTGGATATACCTTCCAGAATACCTTTCTTCTCTTGCAGTGCAATCTTGATTTAAAGGGGTATTCCGGGATTTTACTACTGAGTACCTATCCTCAGGATAGGTCATCAGTATCTGATCGGTGGGGGTCACCCGGGACCCCGCCGATCAGCTGTTTGAAAAGGCACCGATGCTCCGGTGAGCACCGCGGCCTTCTCTCAACTTTTCTTAGGCCAATGACGTCACGTTCATTTGTCACGTTGCCTAGGAGCAGCTCAGCCCCATTCAAGTGAATGAGGCCGAGTGCGATACCAAAAACAGCCATTATACAATGTACAGCGCTGTGCTTGGTGAGCGGGGAGAAGGCAGTGGCACTCACAGGAGCATGGTGCCTTCTCAAACAGCTTATGTCGGACCCCCACCAATCAGATACTGATGACCTACCCTGAGGATAGGTCATCAGTTGTAAAATCCTGGAAAACCCCTTTAATAACGTCTAAGTTGTTTTTTTTTCTTCAGGAAATCACCTCAGAAAGTTCAAGTCTGAAGAGGACTGCGTTCCCCCTTCTCATTCTGCACTCCATATCTAAGATCGTGTGACGGGTGGCGGAGTGTTGGTGCCGTCTACCGTGTGGAATGTGAATAGAAAGTGCAGATAAAACCAGTATATATATATATATATATATATATATATATATATATATATATATATATTGTAGGCAGACAGCAGGAATTGTACTAGAGGGAGTGTATATCTCGCCCAGAAAGCTTAGCTGGGCCAGATATTAAAAGTCGGATAATGTCGTTTTGTTCAGCAGCCTAGTTGCTGAACCCTTGGTAAATGGTAAATTCTGGGCCGGCTTTGTTGGAGTGGTGAACAGGTTGGAAGTGGGGCTCACCACTCCCACTTCAGTACAGAGAGTGTGGGAGACTCAGTCCACTCAGCTGAGAAAGGGTGCCTCGTTACAGGCGCATAAAAGCCTGAAGGAACCAGGATTATCTCTCTCTCCCTGAAAAGGACATTGCTGAGGGACACAAGCAGTCGGCAGGCTGGTAAGAGAGCTAAGCATTGCCAGCACCCCTGGGACCCTGAGGCAGGGGTGCCCAATTACTGTAAGAGCCAAGCCAGGTGAACGTTTTGGTGTTCTTTCTGTTTTGTTGTTTAATCTTTTTTTGGAGCTGAAATAAATCCTTACGTTTCTTTATCTGGACTGCCGCGTCTGCTACACTGCCCTACCACGCTCCTGAGCTTTACAATATATGTGGTAAAAAAATCCTTCCATAGGATATGCCAATGAGATTGTAATTATATTGTATGTAGAATATTCCAAAACAAGACAAGTCGGGTTATAAAATAGAGAAAAACCTCTCCATGTAAAAGCCTAGTATGATGGCCGAGGGGAGGAATCATATAAATGGAAGGGAAAGTGGAGGGGGCTGGTCTGGTAAGAAAATATGGCCGCCGTTGCTTGATTGGTCGTCTAGAGCAGTGATTTTCAACCAGTGTGCCTCCAGCTGTTGCAAAACTACAACTCCCATCATGCCCAGGCAGCCTACAGCTATCAGCCTACAGAAGGGCATGGTGGAAGTTGTAGTTTTGCAACAGCTGGAGGCACACTGGTTGAAAATCACTGGTCTAGAGGAACTGTCCATGGAAACCAATCAGATTACAGATGGCAGTTCTCTACATGAAGTTCAGAAAGTGGTATTGGTGGTTATACCTTGGTGGCTCTCATTTTTTGGTGGTCATTAGTAGATGTCTTAGTGGTTGGGACATCTACACCAGGAACTAGAATGAAGGCTCTGCCATGCACAGTAACATGGCCTACTCCTTCCCCTGTTCACTTGATTTGGGTTGTGTTGCAGTTCCTAACACAGCAGTGGGGCAGGGGTGGCACAGGAGAGGCACTACAGTCTCCGTATTCTAGGTATTAAGGCCCCAGGGTGTATTTACAAGGGGCCCAGCTGATAACCTATTGTGTATGGGGGGCTTCCAGGAGGAGAGATGGATCAGGCAAATTGAAAACTTTTTGCCCGATCTCTTTGTTCTACCAAAGATAAGCCATTCCTCCTGTCTCACCATTGAAAACACATGCATGCTCGACTAGAGAGGTCTGGATCAAAGTAACCTGACAGCTATTGACGGTATATGGACACCTTTAGACAGTATCTAATCAACATTCTTTGGGTGACAACATCTTTTTAAAGGGATGCTCTACCTACATGTATTTTAAAAAAATCTGATTACAGAAAAAGGAGCGTCCCCTCTCCTGACGTAGGAGATGGTGACCGGTCCTTTAAGACTTCCATCACACTTGGTGCTATTGAACCAAACTTAAATCTGATTTCCAAAGAACAGGTCATCAGATCATTGGGAGTCCGACACCCAGCACCAATACTGATCAGCTGTTTAGGGTAACAGAACCTATACACTGGACAGTACCTGAAGTACAAGGTTTTGTCCACTATGTAGTGGTCATGCCAGTGTACTGCAGCTCGGCTCACGCTGAAGTCTTCCACTTTCTGTATAGTACTGACACCGATGGCCGCCCAAAACAGCTGATCAGTGTAGGTGCCAGGTGTCGGACCCTCACCCATCTGACTCACTGATGGGTTTGGCCGACACACTAATGTGTCAGGAGCTCCTAACTCTCCCCTGATGGATAATGTATACATGAATATTTTCGCCTGATCCAAGTCGCCGCCAGATGTGTCTGTCATCGGGTTTCTCCGCAAGTGAAATCTGCAGGTGTTGGCAAGGAAATCCGTGCGGTCAATCCGCATCAATTGTTCCCAATCTTTGTCTCCCATGACATTTGCCATTGGGGGAAAAGTCTGGACCCCTTCCCCCCACTATACAAATTAGGTAGTCAGCTGGCCGGGTTCATATATGTATGGTCGGCTTTAAATTTTCTCATTGTCAAAAACTTTCCTAAAACTTTCATGCTGCTTTTTTTTAACTCTAGTTTGCACCAATGATTATGAACGACTGGAGTAATAACATTTCATTCTGAAATAATGAAAAAAAATCCCAAAGAGATTCTGTATTAACCCCTTAATGACCGGGCCATTTTGCACCTTCGTGACCAGACTGATTTTTGCTAATCTGACATGTGTCAGTTTATGTGGTAATAACTTTGGAACGCTTTTACTTATCCAGGCCATTCTGAGATTGTTTTCTCGTCACATATTGTGCTTCACGACAGTAGTAAATTTGTGGCAAAATATTTCATTTTTATTTATAAAAAAATAGCAAATTTAAAAAAAATTTGGAAAAATTAGCAAATTTCCAAATTTCAATTTCTCTACTTTCAAAATAAATAGTAATACCTCCAAAAATAGTTATTATTTTACATTCCCCATATGTCTACTTTATGTTGGCATCATTTTATAAATGTCATTTTACTTTTTTAGGACGTTAGAGGGCTTAGAAGTTTAGAAGCCATTTTTCAAATTTTCACCAAATTTTCCAAAACCATTTTTTTTAAGCACCAGTTCAGATGTAAAGTGATTTTGAGTGGCTTACATAATGAAACCCCCCATAAATGACCCCATTTTAGAAACTACACCCCTCAAATTATAAAAAAACTTCTGTTACAAACTTTGTTAACCCTTGAGGTGTTCCACAAGAATTAAAGGAAAATGGAGGTGAAATTTCAAAATTTCACTTTTTTTGGTAGATTATTCATGTTAATAATTTCTTTCTTGCAACACAGCAAGGGTTAACAGCAAACTAAACCTCAATATATATTGCTCTGATTCTGCAGTTTACAGAAATAACCAATATGTGGTGGTAAACGTTTCTATGGGTTTGTGGCAGTGGTCAGAAGGGAAGGAGCGCCATACGGATTTTGGAGGCAGATTTTGCTAAAATAGTTTGTAGGCACCATTTTGTAATTGAGAGACCCTGACGTACCCCTACAGTGGAAACCCTCAAAAAGTGACCCCATTTTGGAAACTACACCCTTCAACGAATATATTAAGGGGGGTACTGGCCACTTTGACCCCCTAAGTGTTTTACGTAATTTGGAAACACTTGGCTATGAAAATGAAAAGTTTCATTTCTTCCAATAAAATGTTGCTATAGCCCCAATTTTTTTTATTTGCATAAGGGGTAACAGGAGAAAAGCACCCCATAATATGTTACCCATTTTCTCCTGAATACGACAACACCCCATATGTGGTGGTAAACTGCTGTGGGGGCACATGGCAGGACTCAGAACAGAAGGAGTGCCATATGGATTTTACAACACAGATTTTGATGGATTGGTTTGCGGGAGCCATTGATTTTTATTTTTTTGAGCTATTGTCTTATGTAGGGGCTCATTTTTTGCAGGATGAGGTGAGGTTTCCATTGGTACCATTTTGGGGTAAATACGCCTTTTTCATCGCTTGGTATTACTCTTTTTGTGAGTCAAGGTGAAAAAAATAGTTGTTTTGGCATAGTTTTTTTTAGCATTTTTTTACAGCATTCACCTGAGGGGGCAAGTCATGTGATATTTTTATAGAGCAGGTTGTTACGAACGCGGTGATACCCAATATGTCTAACATTTTTATTATTGTTAAGTTTTACACATTAGATGCATTTTAGAACAGAATTAAATCTTGTTTATGTGTTGCCATTTTTAGAGAGCCATATTTTTTTTATTTTTCGGGCGATTGTCTCAGGTAGGGTATCATTTTTGCAGGACAAGATGACGGTTAGATTAGTACCATTTTGGGTTAAATACATCTTTTTGATCGCCTGCTATTACACTTTTTGTGAGGGAAGAGGGAAAAAAATGGCTATTTTGGCATAGTTTTTTTTAAATTTTTTTTTACAGCATTCGCCTGGGGGGGCCATCTCATGTAATATTTTTATAGAGCAGGTTGTTACGGACGTGGCGATACCCAATATGTCTAACATTTTTATTTTTGGAAAGTTTTACACATTAGATGCATTTTTGAACAGAATAAAATCTTTTTTTTGTGTTGCTATTTTCTGAGAGCCATTTTTTTTTATTTTTCAGGCGATTGTCTCAGGTAGGGTATCATTTTTGCAGGACAAGATGATGGTTTGATTGGTACCAATTTGGGTTAAATACACCTTTTTGATCGCCTGCTATTACACTTTTTGTGAGGGAAGAGGGAAAAAAATGGCTATTTTGGCATAGTTTTTTTTTTTTTTTTTTACAGCATTCGCCTGGGGGGCCATCTCATGTAATATTTTTATAGAGCAGGTTGTTACGGACGCGGCGATACCCAATATGTCAAACATTTTTATTTTTGGAAAGTTTTACACATTAGATGCATTTTTGACCAGAATAAAATCTTTTTTTTGTGTTGCTATTTTCTGAGAGCCATATTTTTTTTATTTTTCGGGCGATTGTCTCAGGTAGGGTATCATTTTTGCAGGACAAGATGACGGTTTGATTGGTACCGATTTGGGTTAAATACACCTTTTTGATCGCCTGCTATTACACTTTTTGTGAGGGAAGAGGGAAAAAAATGGCTATTTTGGCATAGTTTTTTTTTATTTTTTTTACAGCATTCGCCTGGGGGGCCATCTCATGTAATATTTTTATAGAGCAGGTTGTTACGGACGTGGCGATACCCAATATGTCTAACATTTTTATTTTTGGAAAGTTTTACACATTAGATGCATTTGTGAACAGAATAAAATCTTTTTTTTGTGTTGCTATTTTCTGAGAGCCATATTTTTTTTATTTTTCAGGCGATTGTCTTAGTTAGGGTCTCATTTTTTGCGGGACAAGATTATGGTTTGATTGGTACCATTTTGGGGTACATACGCTTTTTTGATCGCCTGCTATTACACTTTTTGTAAGGGAAGGTGACCAAAAAATGTCTGTTTTGGCACAGTTTTTTTTTTTTTTTTACTGCGTTCACCTGGCGAGGTGGATGACGTGATATTTTTATAGAGCCGGTCGATACGGACGCGGCGATACCTAATATGTATACCTTTCTTTTTTCACCTTTTTTTTACCATTTTTTTAACTTTTTTTTTAAAATGGCTTATTTTTTTTAAAACTTTTATTATTATTATTTATTTATTTTTACTTTATTTTTTAACTTTTCATTTTCCACTTTATTTAACTTTTGGAGGTCTGATCCCCTTTACAATGCATTACAATACTTTTGTATTGTAATGCATTGGCTGTAAGTGCATTACTCACTGTAATACACTTACAGCCTGCTTCCTGTGCGATCCAGGGGGCTGGATCGCACAGGAACGCAGGGATAGCAGCCACGATGCCTAAGGAAGGCATTGGGCTGCTATCCAAGCCATCGGGTCCCCGTCACAGCAGCACGGGGACCCGATGGCCCCGCTCGCCATCCTGAATAGCGGCGGACCATGCCGCACGCCTCATGTGCCGCGGTCAGCGCTGACCGCGGCACATGAAGGGTTAATGCGCCGGCATCGGTGTTTTCACCGATGCTGGCGCATTCAGCAGGGGTCCGGCTATTGGGCACAGCCGGACCCCCGTCGCTCGTCCGTCCTGGGGCTCCCTGACACCCCTTTTCTGCAGCGCCATCTTTAGACGGCGCTGCAGACTGGGGACTCGCGCCGCCCGCCGTCTAAAGACAGTGGGCGGTCGGCAAGGTGTTAAAGGGACTTTCCAGTAGTATAATATTGACGGCCTGTCCTCAGGATAGGTCATCAATATGAGCTGTTTGAAGAGGCCGCGGTGCTCTGGTGATCTCTGCAGCCACTTTCTAGGCCAGTCTTCACATTTGTCAATCTCATGGCCTATGTTCTGCTCAGTCCCATTCCAGTGAAAGGGCTGCAATACCAAGAACAACCACTATGTAATGTACGGCGCTGTGCTCAGGAAGCTGTGACGAGGCCCATCTTTCAAACAGCTGATCGGATTGATGATCTATTCAGAAGATAGTCCTTCAATATGGAAGTCCCGAAATCCCTTTAACTGTTTTTCTGCTTATTTATTACATAAGAGATTGACGTTAATGGTCTAATAATTAGCTGGTAGTGAGTTATTGCCTTGTACTATTACACTTTGTCTCGCCAGTTGTGGTGAGACTACAAATCCCAGCATGCTGGGACATCTACCATTTCCTATTTACTCTCAGTATCAGTTCCTCATGGCTTTCAAGATCTCTGCTTGCAGTCACTTAATAGTAACATTTATTGGTTACTTTCCTGGAATGTCCAGGCGTGATGTCTTGAAAGGGGTGGAGCCTGTGTGAAAGGGTGGAGTCTTTTTAAAGAGGTGTGTCCATACCTTAAAAAAAATAGAAAAAAGCCACCGACACACTTTCAAAACACTTCCATAAGCCAAATTCTAAATTCTAAATTTTGGCAAAAAAAACAACAAAAAACTATCCTGGTCATGTGATGACAAGCCTGTAACGAGCCGCACACCTGTGATCACATGACCAGGACGGACTTCCATTGCAAATAAAAACTGGAGGTTTATGTTTACTGACAGCAAGCAGAGAGTTTGAAATCTGTGAGGGCTCAATACCGAAAATCTATTAAATAATTGTTTAGTATTTCATTTTACTAAAAGGGTAACAATTACTTGTTGGAACCAGCTCCTTTATTTTTGTTAAAAATGATTTCTTAGCTAATTTATCTGTTAATGTTTTCTCTGTATGAGGCAAATATGGGGTAAGTTTAGATTTAAAATTGCCCCAGAGGTTAAAAAAAAATTAAAAAAACAAGCATTGTTGCTCATAGCAACCAGTTAAAGTTCAACTTTCATTTTGTAGCCTGAACAATAAGTAAAAAAAAATGGTCTCTGGTTGGTTGCTATGGGTAACAAGGCCTAGCTCCTCTGAGGCAGGGCCTATATATTTGACTTTTCTCTCCTTGACCTGGTGTTTTATTTCTCCGCTTGAATGTGAACTTTACTGTGTTTTATTCTGAATGTCATCTGCTTCTTTTAATTTTGCCTGTTGTGGAGACGAAATCCACACAGCCGAGAATTGTGTAAAGCGTTGTGTAAAGATGGACATTTTGTGTAAAGCGTTGTGTAAAGATGGACATTTTCCGAATTTCTCTGTACAAGATGGTTGAAAGTGGGATATGGAGAGAATAGAGTATAGAGGTTCCATGTATTGCTGTATGTAATGTATACAATAAGATCAAAATGGTCTAAAGGGAAAACCAGGCATCGTTCCCCATAGCAATCAAAGTTCAGCTTACAGTTCTGAAACTGCTCTGGAAAGATGAAAGCTGCGCTGTGATTGGTTGCTATAGGCAACCCCCGGTGATGAGCTGATAGTCACTAGCTTCTCTAAACCACTTACATTGGTTCTCACTGAAGAATCCAACTGATCTAAAGTCTTATAGGCAAATAAATTCAAATTAGTTCTCCTCTAGAAGGCCAAGGGTATGATGTCCGTATGCTATAACAGGGCATATGGTCCTAAATTGTCGTCATGACATGACTCCTTTGGATAAATGAGGCCCATGGGATGTGATAGAGTTATCAAAACCAGTAGACCAGTTGCAGACATGGACAAGTTTCCATAGTGTGTGACACGGATGTGTCTGTAAAGGGGTTAATCTAGTTCCACTCAGTCTTGCACTCACTTTATACTCAGGTGGCAAATTGTGTATAAATCCCACCCCAACACAGTCCTCACACCCCGAATACATGACCGTCTGCGACCACTTACTGAGTTCTGGGCTGATAAGTGCCAGCAGATATACCAGGACACACAAGGGTTAATCGGGTTGTCTGGGCAGATATCCGGATAAGTCATCAATATCAGATTGGTGGGGGTCCGACGTCCACCACCCCCACCAATTAGCAGAAACTGTGTAGTGTCCGCAAAAATGCGGATCTGTTTTTTTTTTGTGTGTGTATCAGATGTGGACCTTTTCACTTCTATGGGGCCTTTTCTTCTGTTCTACAGCTGTGCAAAACAAGTAATACGTGTCCTATACTTTTCAGTGAAAATCAGGACGTGGCCCCTTTGAAGTCTGTGGGTTCGCAAAAATGCAAAATGCAATACATTTTTTTGTGGACGGCATAGCTGAGCTTCAGCACACCAGCGCTGAAAATTACACAGGCCATGTAGCCTTCTTTTTCCCTCCATACACTGTTCGTGCCCACGGTCCTAAACAACGACGAGTGTCAGATCCCACCGACCTGATATTGATGACCTGTCCTTAGGATCTGTAGCCCAGAGCACCCCCTTAAAGGGCATCTGTCAGCAGTTTTGTACCTATAAAACTGGATGACCTGTTAGGGAGGGTCCATAACACGTTTTATGCCTCCTTTTAACGTATACGTTAGAAAAAAAGAATACTAAAAAAAAACAAATTCTTGTATCCTGCACAGTCTGGTAAAAAAAAAAAAGTATACTTTTTTTTTTTTTTTTAAATGGAACTATGGTGATGGATGCCACTGTACGGCATCAGTCTGAGGCATCCATTTAACGTATACATTTTTTGTGTACACTAAATGGATGGGAAAAATGTGATGTAAACCCACCCTTACATGTGCACTTGGCAACTGAAGGCATCTGTGTTGGTCCCATGTCCATCTGTGCCCACATTCCTGAGAAAGATGATGTTTTGCTATATGCAAATGAGTCTCTAGGGGCAATGGGGGCATTACTGTTACACCTAGAAGCTCAGCTCTCTCTGTATCTACTGCGCCCTCTGCACTTTGACTGACAGGACCAGGCAGTGAAAATGTCATCACACCTGGCCCTGTCATTTAAAGTGCAGAGGGTGCGGCAGTTGTAGAGAGAGCTGAGCCTCTAGGTGTAACGGCAACGCCCCCCTTTGCACTTAGAGCCTCATTTGCATGTATTAAAACATAATTTTTCTCAGCAATGCGGACACATATGAACATATCAACACAGATGCCTTCAGTTGCCAAGTGCACATGTAACAGGTCAGCCAGTTTCATGGGGAAAAATCTGCTGACTGATGCCCTTTAACAAACAGTAAAAGATATGGATTGACGGCATCCAAGGACCACATTTAACAACTTAAATACAAACAGAGGAAATAAAGTGAAAAACAAAATCATGCAATAGAGTCAAAAATAAGTGGAAAAAAACAACAAAGACGAGGGCAGGAAGGAACTAGATTTGCGCAATTTTGATCTGGGCCCGGAATGTGAATGTTTTTTTTATTCTCAGAATACAGCTGTGATGTAGGTTTATTTTTGTGTCAGTAGAAGATGTCCTTCACTCTATTTTTTACACTCTCTTGTGGTGGTTTAATTTTGTAATATTTAAAACATGTTTTCAGGTCCTTTAGCTTAAAGGGTTACACCCATCTTGGACATTGAGGGCATATCACTAGGATATGCCCCCAATGTCTGATAGGTGCATGTCCCACCTCTGGGACAGCACCTGCAAAGTGCCAGAGGGTGCACCGTGCTTTTGTGGCCGCCTTCCATTCATTCCTATGGGAGCACTAAAAATAGCTGAGGAGTGGTCCATTCACTTCTATGAGGCTTACAGAAATAGCATGCTCACCTATCAGACATTGGGAGCATATCCTAGAGATATGACTCCAATGTTCAAAATGGGACAACCCCTTTGAGGAGAAATGGCAGAAGAAAACGCCATACCTAGTACATGCCACATTTAGAAGAACGCTAACAGTGCTGGAGAAATTAAAAAACGCTGTGTATTTAGACGTCTCGATGATTTACTTGAGTGTAACATCTGGCTACAGTTTTTGACCTAGAAAAAAAAATCTGATAAAATCTTTACACCTAAAGCCTAGTTCACATGTCCGTGTTTCAGTCAGTCATTTCCATCAGTGATTGTGAGCCAAAACCAGGACTGGAGCCAACATAGAGATGAGGTATAAGGGAAACACTGGCACCAGGTTTTGGCTCACAATAACTAGGCTTAACCCCTTGACGCTGCAGGTTGTTTTGGCCTTAAGGACCAGGCCATTTTTAGCAAATCTGACATGTCTCACTTTATGTGGTGATAACTTTAAAACGCTTTTACTTATCCAGGCCATTCTGAGATTGTTTTCTCGTCACTTATTGTACTTCATGACAGTGGCAAATTTTTGTCAAAATATTTCATTCTTATTTATAAAAAAAATACCTAATTTGCCAAAAATTTAGAAAAATTTGCAAATTTCCAAATGTCAATACCTCCAAAAATAGTTATTACTTTACATTCCCTATGTGTCTACTTCAGGTTTGGATCATTTTGAAAATTACATTTTATTTTTTTGGGACGTTAGAAGGCTTAGAAATTTAGAAGCAAATCTTGAAATTTTTCACAAAATTTCCAAAACCCACTTTTTAAGGACCAGTTCAGGTCTGAAGTCACTTTGTGAGGCTTCCATCATAGAAACCACCCAAAAATGACCCCATTTTAGAAACTACACCCCTCAAGGTATTCAAAACTGATTTTACAAACGTTATTAACCCTTTAGGTGTTCCACAAGAATTAAAGGAAAATGTAGCCAAAATTTCCGAATTTCACTTTTTTGGCAGATTTTCCATATAAATCATTTTATTCCGAGAATAAAGCAAGGGTTAACTGCAAAGACTAACCAATCGGAGCGCTTGCCGGCAAGGGACCACTCTGATTGGTCTCTTGCCGGGTTCCCCGAGGTCTCTGCTCTCCGGGAGAGCGGAGACTCCGGGGCTGTGACACTTTATAGTGTCACAGTCCCGGTAAGCAGTTTGGACGTAACTGTACGTCCAAATGCCGCAACTTACTTGCACTTTGGACGTACAGTTACGTCCAAATGCGCCAAGGGGTTAAAGAGGTTGTCCTGGCTTTTTAATATTGATGACCTATCCTCAGGATAGGACATCAATATCAGATCGGCGGGGATCTGACACCTGGCACCCCCGCCGATCAGCTGTATGGGAAGACTGCGAGCGCAGTGCGCACGTGCCGTCTCTCTTCCTGTCCGCTGCTGTATGTCTATGGAACTTCAGAAGCGCATGGCATTATCATGATTTATAATGGTGTGTGCCTCTGGCTGACCTTTCTATAACAGAATCATACTGACATAAAGCGGTCACTATGATGCTGTAGAAGAAAGGTCAGGCAGAGACACACAGCATTAAAAATCCACCATGTTGGATTTCTTGCGACTGCGGCAGCATCCCATTCATTTCTATTGGATCCCCGCTACCCAGGGATCCAGGCTGCGACCGGTGTCGCGCATTGCCGTGTAGCCCTAGCCTTAGTCCAGAAAGGAGGAGCCCTCTCACACAGCGGTGCACCTAGCCTTTCTGCTCCCTGAGGTGAAAACTGAAATGGTGCCACAACCCCCCAATGATAATTTCTTAACCTAACCCCTTCCCTCCAGCCCTACTGTTAACCACTTCAAGACCAGGCCAAATTTTGCAAATCTGACATGTGTCACTTCATGTGGTAATAACTTTGGAACGCTTGATCTTATCCAAGCCATTCGGAGATTGTTTTCTCATGACACATGGTACTTCATGTTAATGGTAAATTTGAGTCAATATGTTTTACCTTTATTTATAAAAAAAATCAAAATTTACTGAAAATTTTGAAAAAAAAAATCACAATTTTTTAGATATGAATTTATCTGCTTTTAAGTTGCATAGGGATATCTAATAAAATTGTTATTAATGAACATTCACCATATGTCCACTTTATGTTGGCATAATTTTGGAAATGGATTTTTATTTTTTTAGGATGTTAGAAGGCTTCGAATTTTAGATGTAATTTTTAAGATTTTCATGAAAATTTCCAATAATTAATTTTAAAGGACCTTTGCAGTTCTAAAGTGACTTTGAGGGGCTTAAATAATAGAAACCTCCCAT
This sequence comes from Rhinella marina, assembly GCA_900303285.1. Classification (NCBI taxonomy): domain Eukaryota; kingdom Metazoa; phylum Chordata; class Amphibia; order Anura; family Bufonidae; genus Rhinella; species Rhinella marina. The sequence continues at coordinate 25,129 of ONZH01028053.1, forward strand.
AAATGAACATATTTTAGAAACTACAGCCCCCAATGTAATCAAAGTTTAATAATTTGTAATAAAGTTTGTTAACCCTTTAGATTTCCCACAAGAATTAAAACAGAAGGAAGGTGAAATTTAAAATATATATTTTTTTTTCACAGATTTTCAATTTTTAATTCATTTTTTCCATAAGATAGCAAGGGTAAACAGCAAATCAAACCTTAATATTTATTTTCCTGATTCTGAAGTTTGCAAAAACACCCCATATGTGGTTGTAAACTGCTCTGTGACCGGCAGTAATGAGAGGGAGATGGTACAAGCATTTGTGATGTCTTTGACAGCTTGTCAGAGTGATCAAAAGCCTGGAGACCAGGAAAAAAGGTCTCAGGTTAAAGCTCCATGTTCTTGGCTGTCAGGAGACAGCTGAGTCATGGAGCCTCTATGTACAGGTGCTGCACACAGGGGGCAAAGCTCAAGGACGTTTATAGTCAATGGGCAGACTTGAAGTGGTTTAAACATACAAACACACAGGGTAATACAGCACCACATACTGTGTGCATTGTGCTTCCCAGTACTATACTGCAGAAGCTGATAATTCCCCTTCTACTGCCCTCTCTGCCTCAGGCAGCACCAGGCAGAGGTAAATCGCCTCACCTTGCCTCATTGGTGGTACACCACTGCTCTCACATGGAGCATGATTCCTGCAAGGGACACGCTCCTGTGAAAGAGCCCTAACACTTTTGAATGTAAATGATGGACCCCCCGTCCCCCCCTCCTTTACTGGAGTACTTTTTTGCAATGACAAATTTGGATTGAAGCTAATTAACATAGTTGATCACATCCACTTTTCAAAAAACATAAATGGGGAGATTTATCAAACCTGGTGTAAAGTAGAACTGGCTTAGTCACCCATAGCAACCAATCAGATTCCACCTTTTATTTTTCAGATTGGTTTGAAAGGTGGAATCTGATTGGTTGCTATGGGTGACTAAGCCAGTTTTCCTTTACACCAGTTTTGATAAATCTGCCCCAGAGTATCTAGACGTCAATGTTTTACACACAGATGACATCATTATAACATTACTATACATAATATTCGTGAGGTCATATGTTAACCATTGATCTTCATAAGTTACACCTACAACAACTTCTAATTGGAAAATAAAATACTGGTATAAAAGATGGTTGGGCACACTTCTTACTTGGGAAAGTATAAATTTATTGATCAAGTATAAAATAAAATAGAAAATAAAAATAGAATAAAAGAGGGAAAAAAAAAAGGGAAAAAAGAGAAAAAAATGAAATGAATAAAAATGAATCCATAAATATGAAGAGTGAAATAATGAAAGTCAGGGTAATTTATGTGTATTGTTTTTAATATTGAACATGAATTAAAAGTGCGGATATCAGGGTGAATATTAAACTGTGGATTGTTCTCCATTGTTTCCTATGGTATCCACATGGGATGTCTTATGTAGTAGATTGTGCTTTTCTTCTTTGATGTGGAGCATCTATTTTCTCATTATTTGTGTCTTTTTTTTCTTGTTTCTTCATCTTATTTATCTGCCCAACTTCTAATTGGACCAAGGTTCCTTAGGGCTCATGCACACAAACGTCTGCCGGCCGTGTCCGTGCAAATTGCGGTCAGCAATGCACGGCACTGACCGTGGGGCCGCCGCATACGGATCGCGGACCCATTCACTTGAATGGGGTCCGTGATCCGCGTCCCACGGTCCGCACTGCAAAAAAGCAGTACATGCACTACTTTTTTGTGGTGCGGACACAACGGACAGAAACACCACGGAAGCACTCCGTAGTGCTTCTGTGGGGCTCCCGATCTGTGCCTCCGTCAAGTGAATGGGTCTGCGATCCATGATGGTTGGTGCCCGTAATTTGTTCCCTTGGGTCGTCCATCAATCCTCTCCATCTCCATTCTCCTCCCCAAAGAGATATATGGGCCATAAAACCAAAGTGGGCCCCTTCATTTATCACCTCCCCCAACAACAAGGATCGAACATGATCATAAACGTGCTAATGGCCTTCTTCAGTCTCTATAGACAAGACAATTGCAAGACCATGCAAATATTATCCACTTTCTAAAGGCCACCATTACATCGTGACCCTTTTAATTGATTGATGTAGTAGAGTTAACACACACGCTTTCTGAGACGTGTTATCTAAACTAAATATGTTTAGCAAACACCTTCAATTGCTTTTCAATGGCTTTTGTTTCAAGATAACACAATGAGTTAAGAAATTTGAGTTAAGCGTTTGTGTGTTAACCCTGCTACATCTGTAATTAAGGACCTCTAATTGCATGCTGTTCATCTAACTACAGGCAAATTCCACTCGGGTCACAGCGAGCAAAATAACTACGGGGGATATTTATCAAACTGGTGTAAAATAGAACTGGTTTAGTTGCCTATAGCAACCAATCAGATTCCACCTTCCATTTTCCAAAGGAGCTGTGAAAAATGAAAGGTGAAATCTGATTGGTTGCTATGGGCAACTAAGCCTGTTCTACTTTACACCAGTTTGATAAATGAGCCCTTACATTTTCCTTTGCAGAGACTTTTTAAGGCACAAAGGTATTTTCTTTCCGTGTCTGTTCCATTTTTTTTCCGTTTTTTTTGTTTTTGTGGACTGTATGCGGAACCATTCATTTCAATGGGTCCTCAAAAAAAAAAGGAAGTTACTCTGTGTGCATTCCATTTCTGTATGTCCGTTCTGCAAAAAAACATTTTGTCTGCATTATGGACAAGGATAGGACTGTTCTATTAGGGGCCAGCTGTTCCATTTCGCAAAATACGGAATGCACATGGACGTCATCCGTATCATTTGCGGATCCGTGTTTTGTGGACCACAGAATACATATGGTCGTGTGCATGAGCCCTAAGGCCTCGTATAAATTTTCTGTTTTTCACTGATGCATTTTCTACGCACAGCACACGTACCCACTGATTTGAATGTGTCTGGGAACACATTAGTATTTTTTTTATGACCGTGGGTCAGTGAAAAAATCACACAGACATGCACTACTTTGATGTGTGATGTGGACTAAGAACGCTCATAGAAGTCTATGGGTCCTTGAAAAGCAGGTACACAACACAGATGTCATCCGTGTTGCGTCAGTTGTTTCACTGAAAAATTATAGGAGATACTTTGGAAACTAATTTTCAGCCGAGCAACGTCTATGGATTACGCATGACACACGGAGGGTAAAAACGCACATACAGACCAACCACAGATCCTTCACGGATGAAACACGGACGCTCTTTTTCACAGATGTGACTCTGACATAGAAATGTGGACGAGACCTAAAGCTACTTTCACACTGGCGTTTACAAATTCCGGTATTGAGCTCCGTCATAGGAGCTCAATACCGGAATAAGGCTACTTGCACACTGGCGTTTGCAGGATCCGTTTGTGAGATCCGTCCAGGCTCTCACAAACGGCTCCATCATGATAATACAACCGTCTGCATCCGTTCTGAACGGATCCGTCTGTATTATCTTTTACATAGAGACCGTGTCTTGAACTCCATTGAAAGTCAATGGAGGACGGATCCGTTTTCTATTGTGTCAGACAAAACGGATCCGTCCCTATTGACTTACATTGTGAGTCATGACGGATCTGTTTGCATCAGTTTCTTCATGCGGACACCAAAACGCAGCAAGCAGCGTTTTAGTGTCCGCCTCCAAAACGGAATGGAGACTGAACTGAAGCAAAACTGATGCATTCTGAACGGATCCTTTTCCATTCCGAATACATTAGGACAAAACTGATCAGTTCAGGACCGTTTGTGAGAGCCTGTGACGGATCTCACAAACGGATCCTGCAAACGCAAGAGTGAAAGTAGCCTAAAACACTTCAGTTTTGTCCCCATTCATTGTCAATGGGGATAAAACTGAACTGAAGAGAACGGAATGCTCCAAAATGCATTCCGTTCAGTTCTCTTCAGTATACAGACCAGAGAGCAAACCACAACATGCTGCGGTTTGCCCTCCGGTCTGGGCATCCGCACCAAGATGGATCCGGAATGACCCCCAATGCAAGTCAATGGGGACGGATCAGTTTGGTGTGACACAACAGTAAACGGATCCGTCCTCCATTGACTTTCAATGGAGTTCATGACGGATCCGTCACCTGCACTTTTCCCCACAGCTCCCTCCTCCCTCCAGCAGAGGGCGCTGTGGGGAATCTTCTCTTCCTTTGTGCGCCGTCTTCCTCCTCCTGTTCTGTCCGGAGCTGCTGGGGCCTATATAAGTATGTATGTATGTAAGTGTATGTATGTGTAAGTGTATGTATGTATGTTAGTGAGACTGTGTGTGATACGTGCGTGGCCGGAGCGCGGTTACGGCCCCCCACGTGCACCTGCGGCAGCACAGATCCGGCAGGACCCTTCACCCGCCGGATCTGTGCTGCCGCTAGTGTGAAAGTGGCCTAAGAGTACATTCATACAAACTTAAGCTGTCCGTGGGGCCACAAAAGATGCGGAAAGCACCTTGTCCGCATCTACACGTCTGTTCAGCAGCCCTGCAAAAAGATAGAACATGTCCTATTCTCATGTCCTAGAGCAGTGTGAAAAAATAACAGCATGCACTCAGCCTAGATCCACAATTTGCGGACCACAAAACAGATGTGGTCATGTGCATGAGCGTTAACATTGGCGCACCAATATTTATATGTATAATAACATACCTTCCAACTGTCCCGGATCCAGCGTGACTGTCCCGGATTACAGTGGCTGTCCCGGTACGGGGGAGGTATGTCCCGGTTTCTGGCAGCTGTCCCTGCTTCCATAGGACGCAGAGACAGTTGCCTGAATGCAGGGGTGCACCAAGCCTGTCTGCTGCCTGAGGCGAAAATGGAAATGGCGCCCCCCACCCCCTGATCCTTCCATGAGGCCACTTCTCACTCGAACTTCTCTCCTTAGCTCTACTGTTAAAGACAGAGCTACAAAACATACAAGAGAGTACAGCACTACATACCTCCTACATCCAGTGACGTCTCCTCTGATGTAGAAATTCTCTTTCTTATTCTCCATTAGGACCAGGGAGCCATGATGATTTCTTTCAGCCGCATCTCGTCTCTGCAGAGTTTTACACACAGACATCTTACACTCCTCACTTTTACATAGTAACATAGTTTGTAAGGCCGAAAAAAGACATCTGTCCATCCAGTTCAGCCTGTTTTCCTACAAGTTGATCCAGGGGAAGGCAAAAAACCCTGTGAGGTAGAAGCCAATTTTCCTCACTTTAGGGGGAAAAATTCCTTCCCGACTCCAGCCAGGCAATCAGAATAACTCCCTGGATCAACGACCCCTCTCTAGTAACTATAACCTGTAATATTATTACCCTCCAGAAATACATCCAGGCCCTTCTTGAACTCTCTTAGTGAACTTACCATCACCACCTCCTCAGGCAGAGAGTTCCATAGTCTCACTGCTCTTACCGTAAAGAATCCTCTTCTATGTTTATGTACAAACCTTCTTTCCTCCAGACGCAGAGGATGTCCCCTCGTCATGGTCACTGTCCTCGGGATAAATAGATGATGGGAGAGATCTCTGTACTGACCTCTGATATATTTATACATAGTTATTAGATCTCCCCTCAGTCGTCTTTTTTCTAAAGTGAATAAGCCTAATTTTGATAATCTTTCTGGGTACTGTAGTCCACCCATTCCAGTTATTACTTTAGTTGCCCTCCTCTGAACCCTCTCCAGCTCTGCTATGTCTGCCTTGTTCACAGGAGCCCAGAACTGTACACAGTACTCCATATGTGGTCTGACTAGTGATTTGTAAAGTGGCAGGACTATGTTCTCATCACGGGCATCTATGCCTCTTTTGATGCAACCCATTATCTTATTGGCCTTGGCAGCAGCTGTCTGACACTGGTTTCTGCAGCTTAGTTTGCTGTTCACTAAAATTCCTAGGTCCTTTTCCATGTCAGAGTTACCCAATGCTTTACCATTTAGTATGTACTGGTGACTTGCATTATTCCTTCCCATATGCATAACCTTACATTTGTCAGTGTTAAACCTCATCTGCCACTTTTCTGCCCAAGCCTCCAGTCTATCCAGATCCTGCTGTAGCAGTGCACTGTCCTCTTCTGTGTTAATTACTTTACACAGTTTAGTGTCATCTGCAAAAATTGATATTTTACTGTGCAAGCTTTCTACAAGATCATTAATAAATATATTGAAAAGAATAGGACCCAATACAGACCCCTGTGGTACCCCACTAGTGACAGTGACCCAATCTGAGTATGTACCGTTAATAACCACCCTCTGTTTTCTATCACTAAGCCAGTTACTTACCCACATACAGACATTTTCTCCCAGGCCAAGCATTCTCATTTTGTATACTAACCTTTTATGTGGTACAGTGTCAAACGCTTTGGAGAAGTCCAAATATACGACATCCATTGAGTCGTCGCGGTCAAGTCTAGAACTTACCTCCTCATAGAAACTGATTAAATTGGTTTGACATGACCGATCCCTCATGAAGCCATGCTGATATGGAGTTATTTGCTTATTTTCATTGAGGTACTCCAAGATAGCATCTCTCAGAAAACCTTCAAACAGTTTACCCACAACAGACGTTAAACTTACCGGCCTATAGTTTCCAGGCTCTGTTTTTGGACCCTTTTTGAATATTGGCACCACATTTGCTATGCGCCAATCCTGTGGAACACTCCCCGTCAGTATAGAGTCCTTAAATATCAGAAATAAGGGTCTGTCGATTACATTACTTAATTCTCTTAGGATACGGGGGTGTATGCCATCCGGTCCTGGTGATTTGTCTATTTTAATATTTTTAAGACGTTGCTGCACCTCTTCCTGGGTCAGAGAGGACACTTTTCTATCATTCTCCCAACTTGGTCCCCCACCAATATTACCCTGCTGCTACTCCTGATACTGTAACTGCTGTGCTCCCCAATGCCCCTTAATATTACGCTTCAGAAATAACAGCGTCCTCTAACAGTGTATAGTAGTATATGGCAGTATATAGCAGAGTATAGTAGTATAAGGCAGTGTATATCAGCGTATAGTAGTATACGGCAGTATATAACAGCATATAGTAGTATATGGCAGTATATAACAGCGTACAGTAGTATACGGCAGTATATAGCAGAGTATAGTAGTATATGGCAGTATATAACAGCGTATAGTAGTATATGGCAGTATATAACAGTGTATAGTAGTATACGGCGGTATATAACAGCGTATAGTAGTATATGGCAGTATATAACAGTGTACAGTAGTATACGGCAGTATATAACAGCGTATAGTAGTATATGGCAGTATATAACAGCGTATAGTAGTATACGGCAGTATATAACAGCCTATAGTAGTATAAGGCGGTATATAACAGTGTATAGTAGTATAAGGCAGTATATAACAGCGTATAGCAGTATACAGGAGTATATAAAAGTGTATAGTAGTGTACAGAAGTATGTAATAGCGGATAGCAGTGTGTGTATATATATATATATATATATACACACATACACATGTACTGACACACATACAGACATATGTACTGACACACATACAGACACATGTACTGACACACATACAGACACACACGTACTGACACACATACATACAGACACACACGTACTGACACACATACAAACGCACATACAGACACATGTACAGACATACAGACACACATACAGACACATGTACAGAAACACATACAGACACATATATGCACAAACATAAACACACATACATGAAAATATACAGGCAGAGACACATATATACAAACATTTACACAGATATTTCCACTTACCTTTTCTTCTGGCAGATGAAATAAGATGGCAGCCCAGACAGAACTGTTGTTGTCTGCAGCTTCCCCTCCCTCTCCTCTTGGTCCCGACACAGAACATGAAGAGACACAGGATTCCTCTCATGCTGTTCAGGAGCTCCTATGCCGGCCGCCCACTCACATGTCAACTGATGCTTACAGCATCACTACAGGACAGAGCAGGCACTGGCAACAGGGTGAGAGGCAGGGAAGAGCTGTGTCAGTACTGCTGCTGAGCTCCTCAAATACAGCAGTGTGGCGCGCAGCACGTGCTGATCTGGAGGCAGTGAGTAACATGACAAAGGGAGCGCTCCCTGTGAACTGGGTAAAAGCAGTGGCAGTAGTGGGCATATAGTACAGGGCTGTAGCTGTCAGGACCTTCTGCTCCAGGCATCAGAGCAGTGCCTGTGTGCGCAGCAGGTCCTGGTGGTGAGACAATTCTTTGACTAGCGCATTGAGTACTGCATTGTCATTATACTTCTTGAAATTGCCGCCCCCTGATTTCCTCTGGATAGGGCCGCCTGAGGCGGCCGCCTCACCTGGCCTCATTAAAGGTGCGCCCCTGACTGGCCGGGTACATAATGAGGTCTCAGTGGTTATTAATGCTGAGAGAATCAAGAACTCATGTACCCAGCCAGTGACCACAAATGTCCTCCCGAGTTCAACTATGGCCCGCATCTCACTTTCTAAGCCCCCTGCTCCATATCTTAATCAAGTGGAGGAGGAGGAGAACAGAAAATGGCATCTATTGATGGCCACCACAGAAGGACTGCTTTTGGGGCAATGTACTGTGCTGAACTGGTATATGATATTTTGAGCTATGGTATTGCTGACCCCTCCTACTTATGTTGCCCCACCTCCTGTTAATTTAGACTCTCCTACAACATGGGGCCACTTATAGGTCTTTTATCCAGGGCCACTTCAAGTTCCCAATCCACCTTCTCCATCTCCAAACACAATGGCAAGAAGTTGAATGTAGTGGCATAAAGCGCATCGTCACTGTACTCTGGAACAGTGGAATATGTTTTGTGGCATGACAAATCATACTCTGCCTGTCATACTGATAGATGATTCTGATTTTGAAAATGCCTGAAGAACATTACCTTCCTGGCTGTACTGTGCCAACCATACCCATTTGGTGAAGGATAATTCTATAGGGCTGGTTTTCAGGAGTTGGTCTAAGTCCCTTAGGCCCTATTCACACGACCGTATGTTCATTTCCGTATCTTATCCGCATTTTTGCGGATAAGATGCGGAACCATACAGACCCATTCATTTTTCCATAGGAGAAAAAAAAATGTGGAATGCACACCGTGTGCATTCCGCATCTGTATATTACGGAAGTTCTCCCGCAAAAAAAAAAGGAAACATGTCCTATTTTTGGCCGCAAAACACGTCCGTAGGCCCATTAAAGTCAATGGGTCCGCAAAATTACAGAACCCTACGGAAGACTTTCCGTATGTCTTCCGTTCCGTTTTTATACGGACACGGAATACATACGGTCGTGTGAATGGAGCCTAAGTGTACTTCCAGTGAATGTAAATCTTAAAGGGGTTGTCTCACTTTGGCAAATGACATTTATAAAGTAGATAACGTCACATAGTAACATAGTATATAAGGCTGAAAAAAGACATCTGTCCATCCAGTTCAGCCTATTATCCTGCAAGTTGATCCAGAGGAAGGCAAAAAAACCCTGTGAGGTAGAAGCCAATTTTCCTAATATCTGGAAACTCCAGATTAACATCAGATTAAGGCTACATTCACACGACCATTGTGTTTTGCGGATCCGCAAAACACTGATACCGGCCCATGTGCGTTGCACAATTTGTGGACCACACATGCCGTGGCTTATCATAGAAATGCCTATTCTTGTCCTCAATTGCAGACAAAAATAGGACATGTTCTATTTTTTTGCAGGGCCTGCGGTACGGAGTACCGAATGCGGACAGCACACAGTGTGCTGTCCACATCTTTTGTGGCACCATAGAAATGAATGGGTCCGGACCTGAGCCTCAAAATATGCAGCTCGGAGACCATGAAAACAACGGTCGTGTGAATGTAGCCGAATACACCCTGGATCAATGACATCTCCAGAAATCTTACTAACTATAGCCTGTAATACTATTACACTCCAAAAATACATACAGGCCCCTCTTGAAGTCTTAGTGAGTTCACCATCCCTAGAGATGAGCGAATCTATTCGCAGATTCAAATCTCCAATTTTTTAGCTACCAAATCACCTGGTTCTTTTCTGGTTCTATTAGGACGAATTCGGTAAAATAGCGCCCAGCGACATTTTACTGAGGTTTTGACAGTGTGCAAAAGTACCAGGGAGGAAGAAGCAGCCCTGTCACATCACTCAGACAGGAACTGGGGGGAAGGATTGCCCTGATAGGCTCAGAGGCTGACAGGCAGCCTGTCACGAGGGGGTAGACAAGGGTAGTGTGCCCTGAGCTAACCCCTCCTTCTCTCCCTGCCTACTTGCCTCAAACGGCCCTAGGTAGCCGCGGACAACCACGAAGGCGGTCCCTACACTGTATAAGTGCGCAGGAAGGGAGAGGGTACACAGGGACAGACAAAACACAGACGTAACAAAACACAATATAGAATGGTCAGCTAGCAGGGTCAAAACACAGGAGGTCACGTAAATACCGAGGGGTATAGCAGAGGGAAGTCAAAAGTCCAAAGTCCGAAATCCAAATCCAAGTAAACAATCCAAACTGAGAACGCACAAGCACTGATCAATGGTGTAAGCAAATCACAGGCATCTGAGTGAGGCAGTTGCCATCTTTAAATAGCCCGCCCAGGATCATGTGATGTGGCCAGCATCACATGACCTGAGGCGGAGCAAGCTGTCCAAACAATATGTAAAGTAGCCATGTGGTGTGATCAGCACCACATGGCTAAACCCAAACAGAGAATTAACTCATGAAGTGCTGGCTGACAAGACCAGCACTTCAATTCCCTATTGCTCGTCTCTAGGGGGGCGGAGAGGTCCGGCGATGTCGTGCAGAGGGAGCGCGACGCCGACCTCGCGTGACACAGCCTCTATGATCCTATCAGTGTGGACTAAAGCAGGGAGGTGCCTGTAAAGAGCTAGAGGATCGTCATTGTGTGCTTAGTCTTTGACCAGAGAGGACCATCTCTACAGGAGGGCAATTAAGGGTACTTTCACACCTGCGTCAGGGGACTCCGGCAGGCTGTTCCGGCGGGTGAACATGTTGTACTTTTGTTCCGGCCGCCTGTCGGCAGGGTTTGCCGTGCTGCGGCCGGATCCTTGGCCCGCCCCCATTACAGTGAATGGGGCCGGAGCGTAGTTTCGGCCCCACACGGGCACCTGCGGCATCCATTGATTCGCCGCGATCCAGTCTAGAACTTACCTCCTCATAGAAACTGATTAAATTGGTTTGACATGACCGATCCCTCATGAAGCCATGCTGATATGGAGTTATTTGCTTATTTTCATTGAGGTACTCCAAGATAGCATCTCTTAGAAAACCCTCAAACAGTTTACCCACGACAGATGTTAAACTTACCGGCCTATAGTTTCCAGGCTCTGTTTTTGGACCCTTTTTGAATATTGGCACCACATTTAGTTCCTGTGGAACACTCCCTGTCCATATAGAGTCCTTAAATATCAGAAATAAGGGTCTGGCGATAACATTACTTAATTCTCTTAGGATACGGGGGTGTATGCCATTCGGTCCTGGCGATTTGTCTATTTTAATCTGTTTAAGACGCCGCTCTACTTCTTCCTGGGTCAGACAGGGAACTTTTAATGGGGAATTTACTTTTATATTCTGCATTTCATCTGACAGTTTATTTTCCTCATTGAATACAGTGGAGAAAAAGATATTTAGTAGCTTTGCTTTCTCCTCATCGCTCTCTGCAACTCCCCCCTCATTACTCTGTAAGGGGCCGACACCTTCAGGTTTATACTTTTTACCATTTATATAATTAAGGAACATTTTAGGGTTAGTTTTACTCTCTTTGGCGATTAATCTCTCGGTCTCTAGTTTGGCTGTTTTTATTTGTCTTTTACATATCCTATTTTTTTCCTTATAGTTTTTCAATGCTTCCTCCCTCCCCTCCTGTTTTAGTGATTTAAATGCTTTCTGTTTGTCATTTATTGCGTTCTTTACAGTTCTGTTTATCCACATTGTTTTTTTCTTGTTCCTTAACCTTTTATTCCCATAAGGTAAGTACCTCTCACAATTAGATATTAGGATGCTTTTAAAAATATCCCATTTTGTGGCTGTATTTTTATTTTTTAAGGACTTTGTCCCAGTTAGTTAGGCCTATAGCCTCTCTTAGTTGGCTAAATTTTGCTTTTTTGAAGTTTGGTATTTTTGTTCCTCCCTGAAGAAACGCTCTTTTGAATGACAGTTGGAAGGTTATTATATTATGGTTACTATTTCCCAGGTGTCCCCCAACCTGCACATCTGTTGTTCTGTCAGGTCTATTGGTTAATACTAAGTCCAGTATGGCCGTCCCTCTAGTCGGGTCCGGAACCAGTTGGGAAAGGTAATTGTCTTTGGTTATTGCCAAAAACCTGTTTCCTTTATGAGATATACAGGTTTCAGTTTCCCAGTCTATATCTGGGTAGTTGAAATCCCCCATAATAACGACCTCCTTATGTTTTGCCGCCTTGTCTATTTCATTTAGAAGTAGATTTTCTGTGGACTCTGGTATATTAGGTGGTTTATAATAAAGTCCTATTAGTATTTTATTATTGTTTTTGGCTCCATTTATTTCTACCCACAGTGACTCCACATGTTTATGTCCCTCACTTATATCTTCCCGGAGTGTGGGCTTTAGACAGGACTTTACATAAAGGCAGACCCCTCCCCCTCTATGGTTTTGCAAAACTTTCTAAACAGACTGTAACCCTGTACGTTAACTGTCCAGTCATAGGTATCATCCAGCCATGTCTCAGTTATTCCCACTATGTCATAGTCCTCCTCACACATCACTAATTCCAGTTCACCAGTTTTATTAGTTAGGCTTCTGACATTAGTGTACATACAGTTAAGAGGTTGATGTATATTTTTTCCCCTACACCTTTCCTTCTACACTGTTCTAGTTCCTCCTTCCATTCCTCCCCCAGTTCCATTACCTTGCCCCAGGTCTCTATCTGCACTATCTTCCCCATCTATAATGTTGCTACCCTCCCCCCCAGTCCTTAGTTTAAACACTCCTCCAGCCTTCTAGCCATCTTCTCCCCCAAAACAGCTGCCCCTTCCTAATTGAGGTGCAGCCCATCCCTACGGTAGAACCTGTAGCCGACAGAGAAGTCGGCCCGGTTCTCCAAGAACCCAAATCCCTCCTTCCTACACCAGTTCTTGAGCCACTTGTTTACCTCCCTAATCTCCTGCTGTCTTTCTTGTGTGGCTCATGGTACAGGCAGTATTTCGGAAAAAACACTACCTTTGAGGTCCTTGCCCTAAGCTTATGCCCTAGATTCCTAAAATCATTTTTAAGGACGCTCCACCTTCCTCTAACTTTGTCATTGGTTCCGATATGGACCATAATTGCTGGATCTTCTCCAGCCCCTCCCAATAATCTGTCAACCCGATCCGCGATGTGCCGAACTCGAGCGCCAGGAAGGCAACACACCATTCGACGGTCCCGGTCTTTGTGACAGATTGCCCTCTCTGTACCCCTAATAATTGAATCTCCCACTACCAGCACCTGTCTGACCTGCCCTGCTCTCCTGGTCCCCTGCTTACTGGAAGGAGAAGAATTGGGTAGTGTGCATTTTAGCAGGGAGGGAAAGTTCAAGGAAAGTTTAGTGATAACTCAGGGACAAGAGCTTCCTAGTTAGGCAGTGAAGAGCTGGGGCTGGCTGTTGCAGTGCACCCTATAGCAGCCACAGTTTATATAAGTGAGCGCATATAAGCAATCGACAGTGTTCTGTCGTCACCAGGCAGGAGGAAATTGCAGTCAGTCGTGGCCAAGCAATAACCGCAGTTTGCAGAGGCTACGATAAAAGATATAGTTACACCTGACGCTGTATCAGACTGTTTTCTTTCTCTCTTTTTTTTTCCATCAGTCTGTGTATTTTAGTTGTACAGAATCCATAGTTTGTCTGTTTGTGTACAGTAGTCCGCCCACCACAACGTAAAATGTTTGGAAAGCAGAAGGGTTCCACTTCCAAACATAAGACCCTAGACCTTATCCTCCAAAAGTAAGAATGTAGCTAGTAGCAGTGGCACAGGTCATGTAGGCGGTACCAGAAGTAGTAGGCCACTGTTCCCCTTGGCTCCCAAAAGGCTCAACATTATCTTAGAGGAGAAAGTCTATGAGATTGTGGACTGGATGGCTCACTCCTCCTCTCAGTCACAGAAGCATGATGTGCCTTCTGAGTCAGACACCGTACCCTCGAGACAGAGAGGTCCTCCTGCTTCTCCTCCTTTCAGTCCCAGAAAAGCCTGTCATTTGGGTCCTCTGTGTCTACACTGCCCCCTCCTATAGTTCTTTTTTTTCCCTCACGACACACTATGGCAGATAGTTTTCGGAGTTTTCAGAGTCTCCGGGATAGCAGTCAGCATTTGGATTGCCCAGAAGTGGAGGTTCATGAGGAGGTGAGGGACCCCGTGGCAGTGGTAGTATTAGTGGTGGCACCTGTAGCCAGGGTGGTGGAGGTAGTGGCAGTGGTGGCACATTCAGAGCATGGAATCTATAGGTGGGCCAAGGAGCTCAACATGAGATATCACAGTCTGATAGTGGCGGGAGGTTGAGGAGTCCGATAATGATTGTATGTTATACAGAACCTGAGAGTTGGATCAGAGTAGTTAACATCAGAGAACAAGGACGTGGTAATGGCAGCAACAAACGACAGAGGCAAAGTAGGGCCAGACCTGCTTTGGCAACTGGGGAGGCCGCAAGTAGTGTGGGGGCAGATTCAGGGTCGAAGCTTGCAAGGTTCTAAGGAAAGGTCAACCACCTCTGGAGGGAGTGGGTGAAAATTCGGGGTCTGGAAGTTCCTTTTCACTCTGCCAGAAGATAGCAGCATTGCTCTGTGCATGCTCTGAAAGCAGAAATTGTGCCGTGTGTCAAAAGACTCTAACATAGGCACCACCGATATGTGGAACCACGTGAAGTGGTGTCACCCACGCAGTCACCCAAGAGTTTGCTCCTTCTCCTGGACTCCCTTGCGGCAGCCAGCCAGGATCCATGGGCAATACTAGGTCTTTCACGTCCTCCTTGTCATTCATATGTGCTTCTTCAGCTACTCCTCCACTCTGTCACACTCATCAGGCATCAATAATAAAATGCGTGGCCAAGAAGCAAGTTTATGCACCCAGGAATCCCAGGGTGAGCAAACTTAATTCCCACCTGGCCAAGTTGCTGGCGGTGCAGTCACTGCCTTACAATTTAGATCTCTGCCCGGTATTACTTCTCCCAAAAAGCCATCCCTGCCTTTTATTCGCATGTGGGTGACAAAATCATGGATGAGGAAGGCTAAGAAGTAGCCGCAACGGTTCGTGTACTTGGGTTGTTTGTCATTGGAATATCACTTATGGATTAAAAGCACAATTTTCCTTGGATAGGATGCTGACTCCATTTCTTCGTGTGGATCAATGTTTTCGGTGGCGAGGCAGCACCCAGCAACCTGGCCAGGTCCTTTTGGCACCTCCACACCTTTATTAGTCTGGATTCCAGACAAGGCACTTATCTGCCTCCTGTCTTTTTTCCAAATAACACCGGGTGTGTTTAAACTCCATCTGCCTCCAATAAAGGACAATTGTTGGAAGCTTTGAAATAGGAAAACGCAAAAAAAGGTGCCATGGCACAATGTATTTTTAAACCCGTCGCTTTTATCCAAAGCTATGTGTGTCAGTGTCACTCTTAAATGATTTTCTACTGCTGTCATTCATTCCAGAGCTTAGGGAAGGGGGACGGGTAAAAAAATCGTAAAAGGTTAAGGAAATGAGATGGGAGCTTTTCATGAAAAATCTGTGTTTGCACCAAGGACCGGTTTCTCGTTAGACAATTTGCCCAGGGCCCGGTGGGTGGGAGGGGGGTTTAAGCGGGGGTGGGGGGGTGCTGTCGGCGCTGACTGATTCACGCAAGGTGCATATTAAAATAAACATAACATAAATTGCCCCTATACAGAGCCACCGTTATAAAATATATAAAATACCCCGTCTTTGTGGCCTCACTAGATGCCCCTACTAATGTGCCAGTAAGAAGTGCCCCCATAGTGCCCCCAATAATATACCAGTAAGAAGTGCCCCCACAGTGCCCCAATAATGTACCAATAAGAAGTGCCCCCATAGATGCCCACCAATAATATGCCAATAAGTGCCCCCATAAATGCCCCCAATAATATAAGTGCCCCCACATCATGTGCCAGTTAGAAGTGTCCCCCAGTGCTCCTCTCCTGTAAGGTACCAAAAAAACACTTATACTTACCTCCATCAGGCTAGCAGCGATGCGATGCAGGCCTCTTCTGGCCTGTGTCCTGCTCTGTACGGCTCAGGCGGCGAGATGACAGGCCTAGTGCCTGTAGCCTATCAAAGGAACTGACGGCTATACAGATGACTATGGAGAGGAGCGCTTCCACAATGGAAGCGCTCATCTCCCTGTCCCCTGCCACTGCTGCTCCCCACTGGTGACCAGGGCCCTGATTGCCGCGGCCCGGCAAACATCCATTCAGGGCCCAGTCCTGGGCCGTGAACCGGTGGTTGGGGACTGCTGTTTTAGAGGACTAGAGGGGTATATACTGTGGGGATTCACTCTGGTAGGCAGGGTGAGCTGACGCAGAACAGAGGTACCAAAAACAGTTCTTGATCAAACTGCAGTGTTTTATTCACACAAGGGACAGATCCGTTTTGTATTGTGTCTTAAAAAAACAGATCCGTCCCCATTGACTTCCATTGGGAGTCATGACGGATCAGTTTGGATCAGTTTCTTCAAGCGGACACCAAAACGCAGCAAGCAGCGTTTTAGTGTCCGCCTCCAAAACGGAATGCTGACTGAACTGAAGCAAAACTGATGCATTCTGAACGGATCCTTTTCCATTCAGAATGCATTAGGACAAAACTGATCACTTTTGGACTGTTTATGAAAGCCTGTGACGGATCTCACAAACGGATCCTTACAACGCAAGTGTGAAAGTAGCCTTAGCAAACATCTTCACCTTAGTTGAAAGTCCTGGTGTTTAGTTCACACCATGTTGTAAGTCCTACATAAAGAGTCCAAGTCCAGGCGTGTGTTCACACTGTGCAAACAGGTCAACACCAAACATTAAGTCCAGGAATTAATTTATCTGTCCTCCCAGACAGGTCTCAAGCCTTCATCCAGGCAAAAGCCTCACACAGCTTAACATAGACAGCTACAGTGGGGAAAAAAGGTATGTAGTCAGCCACCAATTGTGCAAGTTCTCCCTCTTAAAAAGATGAGAGAGGCCTGTAATTGACATCATAGGGAGACCTCAACTATGAGAGACAAAATGAGAAAACAAATCCAGAAAACCACATTGTCTGATTTTTAAATTTATTTGCAAATTATGGTGGAAAATAAGTATTTGGTCACCTACAAACAAACAAGATTTCTGGTTCTCACAGACCTGTAACTTCTTTAAGAGGCTCCTCTGTCCTCCACTCATTACCTGTAGTAATGGCACCTGTTTGAACTTGTTATCAGTATAAAAGACACCTGTCCACAACCTCAAACAGTCACACTCCAAACTCCACTACGGTGAAGACCAAAGAGCTGTCGAAGGACACCAGAAACAAAATTGTAGACCTGCACCAGGCTGGGAAGACTGAATCTGCAATAGGCAAGCAGCTTGGTGTGAAGAAATCAACTGTGGGAGCAATAATTAGAAAATGGAAGACATACAAGACCACTGATAATTTCTCTAGATCAAGGGCTCCACGCAAGATCTCACCCCGTGGGGTCAAAATGATCACAAGAACTGTGAGCAAAAATCCCAGAACCACACAGGGGGACCTAGTGAATGACCTGCAGAAAGCTGGGACCAACAATAAAGGCTACCGTCAGTAACACACTATGCCGCCAGGGACTCAGATCCTGCAGTACCAGACGTGTCCCCCTGCATAAGCCAGTACATATCCAGGCCTGTCTGAAGTTTGCTAGAGAGCATTTGGATGTTCCAGAAGAGTATTGGAAGAATGTCATATGGTCAAATGAAACCAAAGTAGAACTGTTTGGTAGAAACACAACTCGTCGTGTTTGGAGGAGAGTGAATGCTGAGTTGCATCCAAAGATGATCATACCTACTGTGAAGCATTGGAATGGCAACGTCATGCTTTGGGGCTGTTTCTCTGCAAAGGGACCAGGACGACTGATCCGTGTACATGAAAAAATGAATGGGGCCACGTATTGTGAGATTTTGAGTGCAAACCTTCCATCAGCAAGAGCATTGAAGATGAAACATGGCTGGGTCTTTCAGCATGACAATGATCCCAAGCACACCGCCAGGACAACGAAGGAGTGGCTTTGTAAGAAGCATTTCAAGGTCCTGGAGTGGCCTAGCCAGTCTCCAGTTTTCAACCCCATAGAAAACCTTTGGAGGGAGTTGAAAGTCTGTGTTGCCCAGCGACAGCCCCAAAACATCACTGCTCTAGAGGAGATCTGCTTGGAGTAATGGGCCAACATACCAGCAACAGTGTGTGCCAACCTTGTGAAGACTTACAGAAAACGTTTGACCTCTGTCATTGCTAACAATGGATATATCACAAAGTATTGAGACAAACTTTTGTTATTGACCAAATACTTATTTTCCAGCATAATTTGCAAATAAATTCTTTAAAAATCAGACAATGTGATTTTCTGGATTTGTTTTCTCATTTTGTCTCTCATAGTTGAGGTCTACCTATGATGTCAATTACAGGCCTCTCTCATCTTTTTAAGTGGGAGAACTTGCACAATTGGTGGCTGACTTAATACCTTTTTCCCACTGTATACCACACTCTAGCTACTTTTAATGAGAGTTGGGCTTCCGCAAAGCCTGGACCGGCAAGTGAAATCCGGCCCGGTGCTTGACATCACCTTGCTGCAATCAGTGTCTGCAGCATATGTTGGGAGGAAAATACCTCCCATTTACTAACAGACCCTTCACTGTGTCACAATACCAATTTCCAGGAGCAACTTCGGTTCGTAACGAATAGATTCAGACCCGAACTGGACTGTTTGAAAAACTCAGCGAATCTGAAACAAACCAAATCTTGGAATATTCACTCATCTCTAACCATCACTAGGGATGAGTGGTCCGGTAGATGTTTGGGTTCAACAAGTTTGTCCGAACTTTGTTTGAAAGTTCGGTTTGGTTTCCAAACTTTGGGGCTGAAAAATGGTTGTAAAAAAGTTATAGAAAGGGCTAGAGGGCTGCAAAAATATCCAAAATGGGGATAAGAGCAGTACAATTACCTTGCAAACAAATGTAGATAGGGAAATGACTTAAAATAACAAAAATAAAAAATTATAATCTTGAACCAGAAGGCGGAGGTCCAAGTGGGATAGGAAGTTGAGGCTGTAGACGTGGCGGTGTGGGTAGAAGATATAGAGGAGGAAGCCAACACTGTTTTTGTGGGGTTTTTTATTTTTATTTGTCTGTTAATTCTGTGTGTGAGCTATAGCCATTTTTTGGGGTGCAGCCGGCATACATCTCTACTCTATCAATATAACAAATAATATTCTTGAGCCAGGAGTGGAGGTCTGAGTAGAGGAGGAGGTAGCCAACATTTTTTTTTACTTTTCTTTTATTTTTTGGTGGCCCTAAAACATTGGGAAATAGCAAAGAGAACACACAAAGTACGCTGGAGTATAACAATGGCCGGGTGTGGCCGGTATACTTCTCTACTCTGCCAATATAAGACATAATAATCTTGAGCCAGGAGGTGGAGGTCCGAGTGGAGGCAGACGTGGTGGTGCAGGCGTAAGAGGCAGAGGAGGAAGCCAAAATTTTATTTATTTTTTTTTTACTTTATTTGTTTGTTTTTTGGTTTATGGAGACCCCAAAACATTGGTAAATAGCAAAGAGAATGCACTGGAGTATAACAATGGCTGGGTGCAGCCAGTATACCTATCTAATCTGCCAAAGGTATGGACAGGTCCTGTGGGATCTATGCCTGGTTTATTTTAATGAACATGAACTTGTCCACGTTGGCTGTAGACAGATGTATGCGCCTGTCTGTGATCACCCCCCCTCCATGCTAAACACACGTTTGGACAATACACTTGCCGCAGGGCAGGCCAGCACCATCAAGGTGTAATGGGCAAGCTCAAGCCATGTGCCCAATTTGGAGTAGACGTGTGCACATATACTGTTCCACAATGTTGCTAAAATGCTGCCTCCTGCTAAGACGGTCCATATCAGATGGTGGTGCTGGATGTTATAGCGTGCTAACAAAGCTTTACCACATTTCGGCCATGGTAACCTTCCCTTCTGAGGTGCTAGCGGTGCCCCAGCTGCATTGGTGACTTTCTCCTCCGCCTTGTGCCACTGAGCCCCCGCTGTCAGGTGGGAACACCATCAGTAGCGTGTCTACCCGAGTGCGGTTGTACTTACGCATCTTCCATTCGCGCTCCAGTGATGGAAGTAAGGATGCCATATTGTTCTTGTAGTGGGGATCCAGCGGGGTGCCACGCAGTAATCAGCACTGGTAAGAATGAGGGCAACTCGGCGGTTGTTCTGTAGGCACTGCAGCATGTAGTCGCTCATGTGTGCCAGGCTGCCTAGAGGCAACGACAAGCTGTCCTAGGTGAGAGGTGTATTGTCTGTGTCCTCTATATACCCACAGCTACGCTCCAGTGATGCCTGTAAGCTGATTTGGGTGCCACCCTGTTGTGAACGCGAAACCTCATCTATCCTCCGCCAAAACTGTGCCCTGGCTGACCAGTTATGTCCCTGTTCCTCCCCCTCCCATGCCACATCCTCATCCATCATCGCCTGAAATATTTTTTCAAGCAGACATAGAAGTGGGATAGTAACGCTGAGGATGGCCATATTGGTGGCGTGCTCAAAACAGCGCAACATGGCACACATGTCCCGCTCGTTGGTGGTGAAGTGGTGCTCTTCCGCAGAGCGACTCACCCGTGCGTGCTGCAGCTGAAACTCACTATTGCCTACTGCTGCTCGCACAGTCTCTACAGCATTTGTACGGTAGAGTTCCACCTTGTGAGTATGTTGCATATGAGGCTGTGAGCGGGAAGTTAGAAGTTACACTAAAGCGCAGACAGGTGAGCAGCAGAAGGGTGAGAACACAGAAAGTGCGCAGATGGCTCTCACTTTCTGCAGCAGCTCGGATATATTGGGGTAATTTTTCAGGAACCTTTGCACTACCAAATTCAGCACATGCGCTGAGCAAGGGATGTGCGTGAAATTCACTGGGCCCACAGCTGGTACAAGATTTTGGCCATTGTTGCACACCACCAGGCCGGGCTTTTGAGGCTCAGTGGCACCAACCATTCATTGGTCTGTTCTTCCATGCCTGCAGACAGCTCCTACGCAGTATGGGTTTTTTCCCCCAGATGAGTTTCAGAAGAGCCTGCTGTCATTTCCCCCTGGCTGTGCTGAAGTTGGTAATGCAGGTGTTGCGCTGACATGATGAGGAGGCGACAGGAGGAGGAAGCAGAGTAGGAGGCACAGAGAATTGTCCAGCAATCCTTGGTGGCGGTAGTGGCATGTGCCAAACCTCTTTCCGCCTCGGGCCCAGCCACCACTACATTTAACCAGGGGGTAGTTAGGGAGATATAACATCCCTGCCTGTGCTTACTGGTCCATGTATTGCAGGTTATGTGGAACTTGCCACTGATGGAGTTGAACAGCACACACCTGATTTTTTACGCCACTTGTTCATGCAGGGCAGGGTTGGTCGGCCTGGAAAAGTAATGGCAACTGGGAACCGTGGAACAGCCGCCGTTATTAAATTTTTAAAACTCTCTGTCTCCACCAGAGGGAATGGCAGCATTTCAAGGGCCAGGAATTTTGGCATGCTGACATTCAGGGCCAGGACTCACGGGTGGGTAGGGGGGTACTTCCTCCTTCTCTCCAGTGTTTGGGAGATGGACAGCTGAACACTTCCATGGGACAGTGTGGAGATGCTCTGTGATGGTAGTGGTGGTGTCACAACCTCTATTTGTGGGGTGGCAGGTGCCACAGTCGCTTCAGAGGGAGAGGAAGATGCCAAGACCACAGCAGAAGAGAGAGCAGGAGGATCATTTAGGTGGTGCTCAGGCTTAGAACATTTATGCCTTGCTTCAGGCTCTGACTGCACAGCTTGCAAACCACCCATAACTTGTCGTCCGCACATTGCCTGAAATATTGCCATGCCAAGGAACTTCTTTCAGCCGGTTATGGTGTGCTCTGTCCCTCCGCGCATTGGGCAGTAGCAGGCATACTGGCTGGGGGCCGACCGTTGTGCTTTTCCACCCTCCTCCCTTTTTCCTGTGCGGCTGGCGCTGCATGACCCACACCTCTTCCTTCGACCTGCACACGTCACTCAGATGACCTGGATGCCATTTCAGGTCTAGGACCTCATCATCCTCCACCCACTCCTCACCCCTGCCCTCCTGGCCGGTCTGCACAGTGCAGAAAGCCGCAGCAGTTGACACCTGTGTTTCGTCATCATCAGCAGAGATACGCTGCGGCGGTCCTCCCACCTCCTCATCCTCAAATATAAGTGGTTGGGCATCAGTGTACGAATTTCTTCCACTTCTAGGGCAGGGCTAGGTTGATGGCCTACGGAAATCCCGCCAGTCATCAAAAAGCATAACTGATTGCTCAGCAGGGATTAGGGTGGTGAAAGACAGATGCCCATGGGCTGCCAGTACTCCTCTCATTTTTATTTACGGTCACCCACCAAACTGGCTGACAGAAAACAATTGTATTTCTGTGTCACAGGTGCAAATAAGGGTTTTGCACCCCAAAAAATGGCTATAGGTCACAGACAGAATTAACAGACTGATTAACTGCTATTACAGTGAGATGCAAAGGCAGTGTGATGAACCCCAAAAATTGCTTTGTGTCACCAACACAATTAACAGACTAAGGATACTTTCACACTTGCACTAGCAGGGTCTGGTGAGCAAGCGCAAGTGTGAAAGTAGCCTGATTTAATCTCCTATTACAGTAAGACGGATGAAAATGCGGTGCGATAAAGCAAATTTTTTGGGTTCATCACACTGCCTTTGCGTCAGTCTGAATGTAATAGCAGAGTAAATCAGCCTGTTGTGTCGATGACACAAAGCAATTTTTTGTGGTTCGTGTCACCAACACAATTGACAGATTGATAAAATCAACTATTACAGTTAGACGGATGAAAATGCTTTGTGTCACTGACACAATTAACAGACTGATTTACTCTGCTACTACAGTAAGACAGATGCAAAGGTGGTGTTATGAAACCCAAAGAATTACTTTATATCACAACACAATTAACAGACTGATTTACTTTCCCTATTACAGTTAAATTATTTAAATTATTACAGTTATTTAAAAAAATTGCTTTGTGTCACCAACAGAATTAACAGACTGTATAACAGTAAGATGAAAATGTGGAGTTTTGAACCACAATAATGACTTTAGGTCAGCCACATAATTAACAGCCCAATTAAGTATTGTGTTTCTGTGTCACTGGTGCAAAAGAGTAGTATTGCACTGACCAAAAATGCCTACAGGTCACCCTCAGACTGAACAGCCCCATTAAGTATTGTATTTCTGTGTCACTGGTGCAAAGGTGTTGTACTGCACCAACCAAAAATGCCTACAGGTCACCCACAAACTTATAAAAAAAAAAAAAAAAAAAAAGCCTAACACTGTCTCTCAGTGCAGCATCATCCTGTCCCTACACTAGTCAGAGCAGAATGGCGGCACACCACGTGATGCGGCATTTATGCATGCAGGGTCACATGGTGCGCTGGCCAATCACAGCCATGCCCACAGCTTAAACGCTTGTTGATTGGCTGCACTGCAGCCTTTCAACAAGCTCTATTTTAACTCCGAACGAACACAGACTTTTGCACCAATGTCCATGTTCGGGGTACCCGGACACCGTAATGTTCGGTACGAATCCAAACAGTGCAGTCCTGGTTCGCTAATCCCTAACCATTACCACCTCCTCAGCCACAGAGTTTCATAGTCTCATTACCACTGGCGTAACTATAGGGGTCGCAGCGGACGCAGTTGCGACCGGGCCCCTAAGCCAGGGGGGCCCAGAGCGGGGAGACAGCCGGACCAGGAGAGGAGTGACACAGCAGGAGAGGTAAGTTTATTTTTTTTTTTTTATTGTCTGATCTGAAGTCTGATATAGGGGCCTGAAGGGGGGGGTCTGATATGGGGGCCTGAAAGGGGGTCTGATATGGGGGCCTGAAGGGGGGGTCTGATATGGGGGCCTGAAGTATGATATGGGGGCCTGAAGGGGGGTCTGATATGGGGGCCTGTGGGTCTAGATAGGTTCTAATGGGGATCTGGAGGTCTTATTGGGGGTCTGGAGGTCTAATGGGGGTCAGATATGGGGGTTTACAGGTCTAATAGGGGTCTTATATGGGGGTCTGGAGATGGGGAAGTCTCATCTGGGGTTTGATATGGGGATCTGATCTGAAAAGTAAGGGGGTATTGTTTTTCTGTGTGGTACCAGTATTTTCAGGGGGGACTGTTTCTGCAGTATAGTATTGGGATGAATGGGGCAGGATGGGGTGTTGAGAAGATGATGGAAAAGTAGGAAAGTAAGATGTCTGTCTGTTAAACTCTGCAAAGACGTGGCACGACTGAAAGAAGTCACCATGGTGGTCTGGTCTGACAGAAGAAGAGGAAAGAGAACGTCTACATCAGAGAAGAGAAGTCGCTGGATGTAAGAGGTACATATGTGGCGCTGTATGTTCTGTAGCGCTGTATGTAATGTTTTCCAAGTCTTGTTTTTTTTTTTTGCATGAGCGCTGCCTTCTCTGCTCTGTTTACTGCTCATCACTACAAATGCTACGGCAAGCAGGTGAACAGACAGAGCAGAGAAAGCAGCTCTCATATGAGCTTTGCCCTCTCTTGAAACAGCTGATCATCGGGGGTGCCGGGAGACCCCGGCCGATCTGATATTGATGACCTATCTTGAGGATAGGTCATCAGTAGTAAAAAGAGGACAGCCCCTTTAACAGTAGGACTGGAGGGAAGGGGTTAGGTTGAGAATTTGGCATGGGGGGAGCGTTTTAATATTTGCCTCGGGCAGCAGAAAAGCTAGGTGCACCAGCAATGAGTTAGAGGGGGCCCAAGCTGAACTCTTGCACCAGGGCCCATGAGCCTTTAGTGGCGCCCCTGCTCATTGCTCTAACAGTATAGAATCCTCTTATATGTTTATGTAGAAACCTTCTTTCCAGTAGATGTGGAGGATGTCCCTTTGTCACAGTCCTGGGGGTAAATAGTTGATAGGAGAGTTCTCTGTACTGACTCCTGATATATTTACAGTATATATAGTTATTAGATCTCCCCTCAGTACCTCACTTGGGTACTGTAGTCCTCCCACCAATCCAGTTATTACTCTAGTTGCTCTCCTCTGAACCTTCTCCAGATCTGCTATGTGTCTCGTTCACAGGAGCCCAGAACTATACACAATACTCCATGTGTGGTCTGACTAGTAATTTGTAAAGTGGCAGGACAATGTTCTCATCACGTGCATCTATGCCTGGTCTGATAAAACCCATAATCTTATTGGCCTGGGGTTAATACAAGGCACTTAATAATGTATTGTGACTGTCCATATTGCCTCCTGACTTGATTCATTTTTTGATCGCATTATACACTGCGTGTATCCAGTGCCCTCAGCTTGTATAACAGTGTCAATTCGGTGTGCCCTCAAAATAACTCAGCACAAAGCCATTAATGTCTAAACCGCTGGCAACAAAAATGAGTGAAAATGGCCAAATTGTGATGAAAAAGCCATTTTCCGTCCCTGGTGTCATGTGACTCATTAGTGTTACAAGGTTTCAGGTGTGAATGGAGAGCGGGTGTGTTAAATTTGGTGTTATGGCTCTAACACTCTCTCATACTGGTAACTGGAAGTTCAACATAAGCGCCTCACTAAGGACTCTCTGAGGATCTGAAAAAAATGAAATTTTGCTCTAAATAAAGATGGCCTAGGCTATAAGAAAATAATGGTGGCCACACAAAATATTGACACTTTGGGCACAATTTGGTCATTTTCACTTGGGGGTGTACTCACTTTTGTTGCCAGCTGATTAGACATTAATGGCTGTGTGTCGAGTTATTTTGAGGGCAGATCAAATGTACACTATTACACAAGCTGTACACTGACTACTTTACATTGTATCAAAGTGTCAAATCTTCAGTGTTGTCCCATGAAAAGATATAATAAAATATTTACAAAAATGCGAGGGGTGTACTCACTGTTGTGAGATACTGTATTAGTAACTGGAATATGCTAATATATTACAAATCTGACATAAAGTAGTAAAATAGTAATACCACAATGGGTTTAAAAAGAAAGTAATAAACAATGTAATAAATGTACTAAAAAATGCCCCCCATGTTAATATGAAATAAAAAAATATGTGTATTATGTACCTATACGACCGTAAAAAACCTAAAGAATTTAATAATCAGGTTATTTTGTGTAAAACAAAAAAGAAAAAAGAACAAAAATTGCTTTCTTCTATGGTATATTTCTGCAGCAAGAAAATTAGTGTATTTTTCGTCTTGTAAGACATACCTGCCTATAAGATGCAATGTTAATCAGACCTCAGAACAGACCTCCTATGTTAGCAAAGCTCCTATTCAGACCTCCATGTTAATAAGCCCCCATATTAATCAGAAAAAATAAATAAACCAACTTACCTCACCCGTTCTGGACGCTGCTGCCGCTCCGGTCATCCTGCTCTCTTCTTGTTCTTCCTGCTGCGTGCTGTGACTCAATGCCGTACAGTGCGAGGTCACAGAGCACTGACGTCCACACACTATGTGCAGTCACAGCACAGTGAGTGGCCGATGAAGATCAAAAAGTGGTGAGTACTGAGCCCACGGAATACTGCATTCACCGCTTTCACGTCCTTCTGTACTAATGCACACTTCCATTATCAGTATTCGCCCCATAAGACGTACTAACATTTTCCTCACACACTACTGTCTTATAGGGTGAAAAATATTTGATATAAACTACACCATAATTTAAATGTACCCCTGTACAATGCCAAAAAATAATAATATTTCTCCTACATAAAACAAGGCCTCAGACAACCTCGTCAATGAAAAAATAAGAAAGTTATGGCTGCTGAAACGCAGAGAGGTCATTAAGGCCTTTTCAGGCCTGGTCTTTAAATGGTTAATCACAATCCACCATAATGTTATTGTGTATATTTTCTTGTATTTCATAACTGCTAGTTGTCTTTGAGCAATTTAATTTGATTGTGTATTAGGCTGCAAATAATGATAAACAGGTAAATAAAGTTTTTTAACAGACATCTCATCTTTATAGTATTTCTAGCTTTCAGAGTTCACCATTATGAAAAGTAATTACTAACAAACAATGCCACCTAGAGACAGAAGCTTCTGAATGCTTGCACAGCAGGTAAACTTGGAAGTTGATAACATTGTTAGCATAAACTGGCTTTAGGCTACTTTCACACTAGCGTTCTCTTTTTCCGGTATTGAGTTCCGTCATAGGGGCCAAATGGGGACAAAACTGAACTGAATAGAACGGGATGCTCCTAAATGCATTCCGTTCAGTTCACTTGCGTCTCCAGACCGGAGAGCAAACCGCAACATGCTGCGGTTTGTTTTCTGTCCTGGGGATCCGCACCAAGACGGATCCGTCCTGACCCCCAATGCAAGTCAATGGAGACGGATCCGTTCGGTGTGACACAATAGAAAACGGATCCGTCCTCCATTGACTTTCAATGGAGTTCATGACGGATCCGTTCCAGCGATGTTAAAGATAATACAACCGGATCCATTCATTATAGATGCACATGGTTGTATTATCAGTAACGGAAGTGTTATTACTGAACCCTGCCGGATCCAGCAATAACAACAGTGTGAAAGTAGCCTTACAATTGTCCTACTTCTTGTACGCTATAGATGTACTGAATATCTAGCAGTGACTTATATTAACATATTATCTGACCAATTTCTGTCCAATCAGACTAATAGTTAGTGTGTGTATAACAAAAGATCTGTGTGTGTAAACTGCCATCTGACCAATGATAATCTGCTGGTGTAATACAGCCCATATACCCTAGGGTAGGGGTGCACACTTTCTGTGGTTCAAAGGATATGTTCCAAATTCTACTACTATGTAGTTCTGCAAGAAGAATGTTATAGGGAAGGAGGAGCTGAGCAGATTGATATTTTATGGGAAAAGCAAAATTTGTTATTTCATTCATTTAAATCTCTGGTCTTTCTGGGCTTTAAAGTCCAGGTGGTCTCTGTATACGCCTCCTTCACTACATAGCCCAGAATGAACAGGAATTTAAATAAGAAATTCATATTTTACTGAAACTTTTCCCATAAAACTATGTATCAATCTGCTCAGGTTATCCTGCTCTGTAACCTGCTTCCTGAAGTTAAGGCATCATGTTCAATATGACAGTACTGTGTGTCATACATCAGCACCTCAGGATCCACTTTACCCAAAGATTCTGAGGCAACACATTTTGCACAGTTTTCTACTTTATGCTGCTTAAAATAGAACAGTGACAACAGTTACCGGTATAGCAGTGCTATAGTTCCTCGAAGTCTCCCCTTAGTGTCTTTTCTGTTTTGCTTGCAATTAAAATGGACTTTTGGGGGGTTTGTACCACTTGATTAATCCTTACGCTACCAGCGCCGTACATGTATGGCGCTGGAGCGATGTGGGAGCATGACGCCCGCTCGCACGTGTGGCGGGCGTCATGGTCGGCAAGTCTCTGCTGTTTCAAACAGCAGAGACCTGCCTCTACTTACCGCAACCGGCAATAATGCCGATTGCGGTAAATAAAGGCATTAGATGCCATGATCACATGAGATCACGGCATCTAACAGCGCTAAAACCCAGAAGCGCGCGCTTCCGGGTGTTGTGCAGACACCCCGTGTGGTCAATCGGGGTGTCTGCACTCGATCTGAAAGCTGTAAACCTTGCTGATGAGATTTACAGCTTTCAATCTGCAATTCTTATTTTGGCCACCAGATGGCAAACCATGATAAGAAATGAGCAAAGGGGACTTAAAATTGAGTTTTAAAAATCCCTGGTTGCTCAAAATTAAAAATTAAAAAACATTATATATATGGTCATATATTATCCTTAAAATAATCACAAAACAAGTTTAAATCACCCCCCTTTCCGTATAATTAAAAAATAAGTACCTAAATAACAATAAATATAAACATCATGGGTATCACCACGACCGAAAACGCCCGTACTTTTAAAATATCAAAAAATTTTTCCAATACGGCGAATTGTGTGATGGAAAAAAGGGTCAAAATGGGCGATTTGCCATTTTTTCACTACTTATCTTACCCAAAAAAATGTAATAAAATGTGATCAAAAAGTCACGCACACTCCAAAATGGTATCAATAAAAACTATGGATGGTCCTGCAAAAAATAAGCCCCTAAACAGCTCAGTGGATGTAACGAAAAAAAAGTTATGGGGGTCGGAATATGACTAAATAAAAAATTTTTTTTTTCCAAAGTTTAAATTTATTTTTACACTATATAAACATAACATACCTACACATATGGGGTATCGTTGTAATCGTACTGACCCAGAGAACGAAGGGCATGGGTCAGTTTTGCCGCAAACAGAATGCTGTGGGAACAAAACCCGTAAAACATTGGAGGAATTGCGTTTTTTTTTTCAAATTCCCCATTTGGATTTTTTTTACAACTAATAGAAGAGGGGCAGTACTAATTATAAAATATAGCTTTTATTCATAACCTTAATAAAAGGGAAATGACTATTCCCACACGAAACACCTCAAACAAATAATCCATGGAAAAAACAAATGGTACACAAAAAAGATAAAAGGCTGAGAATTCGTTCTTACCAGATTCTAGACGCTCATTTGAACAAATTCTGCCATGGAAGGCAAATTCCAATGTATGCTGTAAGAATTTAAACCTTCATTAATAAAATATATCTCAAGATCGGAGACGTTAGGAATAAGGGGCTGCACTGACCATAAATTTAGGGCTATCACTAACTCAGCCCGGAGATACGACCTGATGGTAGCCGTACTCCGTCCCCGTTCCTAGACCTAAGCTTCCCTGATCTGAGACCCTACTAAATCTCAATCCCAATAGTCCCAACGCGTTTCATCCAGAATATGTACAATTGCCCAAGAATCATCAGGGGACTAGGGCAATGTAAATATTTGGGATAGAGTCCCATATAGAAACACAGATGAATGCACCAAGTCATTAGAGTGCACCATCCACAAATGAAATGAACAACAGTGCAATAATACAAAACCACCTGTGAGCAGAGTATAGAGAAGCCGCCCCACAGTTGTGTAATCCTTCACTGCTTACAGAGCGTATGGCCCATCACTCTCAGCGAGCGGTTAATGGTGTCCATACGACTAAGTTTCCATACAGCACACCATGTACAGAGATTCCGTCCTGGTGCGGACGATATCTCCTCCTGGAGATAGGCAGTCAGCAACACTTACCCTTCGCTGGCCACCTTTTGAGGGTTCGTAAAACCGCGCCGCCGGCCGCGCGTCCCACGTCACCTCCGGTGACGTCATCCATAGCGCTACATACACCGGACATGCGCATTACTGATCATAATACCCGGACATGCCCTTCTCAGTTGCCCATAGTCCATGACAGGCCGAGCATGCGCAATGCTATTCCCAAATGTCAGTGCTCATCGTACCTGCTTGCCCATAACCAAAAGTAAGAGGGCATATGTAGAGGGGAAATTTAGATTCACAAATGTAATATCTACCTTACCCATGCTGTACATTAGCAAGATAGGTATATTAATATATAATTTAATTTAATAGAAGAAACATGAGAGTAACAGTACGTTGTCAGCACAAATATACTCCCAGCACTAGTACATAGGTTCAAATTGGCTGGCCATTTACACTTGGGGTAGAATACAAAAATACAACAAAAACCATAAAAAGATACGACCAAGTAAACAGACACAGAGGCAGACAACAATCTAAACAAAACATCCAAAATTAAGTTGTTCATTTAGACCCCGAGGGTTTGGTGTATCTAAATTAAAAATCCACCAACATTCCCGTTGTAGGATAAATTTATCCCAATCACCTCCTCGGGTGATTTTCTTACCAATTCAATTCCTTTAAATGATACAGAATTTAGATTACCCCCATGTATTTCATTAACATGACGTGCCACAGGGGTATCCTTTTTCTTTCTTACATTGCCTAGATGTTCTCCAATGCGGCAGCGTAGTTCCCTACGGGTTTTACCCACATAGCGTAGGCCACAAACACAGGTAATCATATATATCACCCCCACCGACGGACAGTTCAGATAAAATCCCGAATCTGGTGTGTTACACTAGGTGTTTTACCTGTAAAGTTTTTACCCGGCTAAATATATTTGCAAAAGCTACATCTGCCGCATTTAAAGCAACCCACTAGAGGTTTATCAAGCCAGGTTTTAGGTTTTTCAGGTGGTATGAAATGACTGTGTACAAATTGATCCCTTAGATTGCGTCCCCTTCTGTACGTGATACTGGGTCTAAGTGTCAGAACACCAGCCAAATCCGAATCCATCCACTCTGCTTGCTGCTACATCAAAGGTACCGATCAATCTGATCGGATTACTCAATGAAGTAGGTGTATCTTGTTCAGTTGGATGTAACAGGTCAAGACGCTTTTTCTTCAAAACTTTTTGATAGGAAGAACGTAGGACCCCATCCAGATATCCCCGTTCCTGAAACCTTTTCCTGAGGTCCCTGGCTTGTTGGACATAATCCCCTTCCTCAGAACAATTTCGCCTGAGTCTGAGGTATTGTCCAGTGGGAATCCCTCGTTTAAGAGGGGTTGGGTGGTTACTTTCCCACCACAATAAGGAATTAGTTGAGGTAGGTTTTCAGTAGACTGTTGTCTCCAGGTGTCCATCTGTGCCCTTTGCTATCAAGATGTCTAGAAAGGGCAGGCACTTTTGCTCAATCACCGAGGTAAATCTAAGGTTTACCGTGTTAACATTAAGTCTGTCCACAAAGACATCAAACTCAGCCCGGGTCCTGCTCCAAATGACAAAAATGTCATCTATGAAGCGGGACTACTACTCTATGTGTGCCTCCCCAAAAACGACCGTCTCCTCCCACCAGCCCAGGAGCAAATTTGCGTACGATGGTGCACAAGAACTGCCCATCGCAGTGCCCCTGAGCTGGTGGTAGAGACGGCCGTCAAATAAAAAAAAGTTCCTAGACAAAACATAGCGAAGTAAAGTCAATACAAAAGAATTATGTGGGAGATATTGTTGACCTCTAGCTTTCAAAAAGTGAGCTACTGCATGGAGGCCTGCTTTATGCGGTATGGAAGAGTATAGTGATTCCACGTCAATCGATGCCAAATACCAGTTACTCTCCACCTCTATACCCTCTAGTTTTGTGAGAAAGTTTCCAGTATCCAGGATGTATGAGGGTAAGCACTCAACAAAGGATCTTAGAATGTGATCTACATAGATACCTATGTTTTGAGATAAACTGCCCACCCCTGATACAATGGGGCGCCCCTTTAAAGGGACAACCCCCTTATGTATCTTGGGCAGGCAATAAAAGGTGGCTATAACGGGATGCAGTGGATACAGGAAATCAAATTCCTTTTTATCAATCAGACCCTAATTCTGTGCTTCTTTCAGGATGTTGAGGAGTTCACTCTGGTGTTTCGCTGTTGGATCCCCCAGCAGGACTTCATATCCCGCTTTATCTTTCAGAATATCCAGACAGATCTCTCTGTAATTATTAAAATCCAATATCACAACATTGCCTCCTTAATCAGAAGGTTTTACCGTGATGGATTTATCATTTTCAAGATCCCTGATCGCTAAACGCTCGTCCTTATTACAACTGAATCTGAAAGGGTTAGGATCTAATTCAGTAAGCTCAGAAATAGTGTGTTTCAAGAAAACATCAATACATGAAATATCCCCTATAGGGGGCATTCTGGTGCTTTTGTTCTTAAGATCGGTAAATGGCCCTTTACCATCCAAGGCACTTGATGTGTTTTCTAGGCTGAATAGCAGTTTCACGTCGTCCAGGATCTCCATTGGTATGCCCAAATCGCGGCTTTCCTTTCTTTCTTTGTTGTTTGAAATGTTTATGCCACCTTAGTTTGCATGCAAACAAATGGAGATCCCTGACCCAGTGAAACAGAATGAATTTAGAGGTCGGGACAAAGGATAAACCATGATTTAAGACTCCTATTTCAGTCGCAGTTAATTCTCGTGAAGACAGATTTACTATTTGCGACCCTCTATCTGTTGTTGGGCCAGGGGATATTGTGGGTTGCGATTGCGTAGGGGGTAGGGGGCCCCTTGTTCTAAAAAACTGGTATTAGGTTGGTTACTCTGATTATACCCAGACCGGCCACCTCTTCCCCCTCTCTTATTAAAAGCACCTCTATCCCTATTCCTAGGTGGGTGTTCCTTCTCGTTATCTGAAGCCTCCATTTCAGTAGATGACAAATCTGAACCCCTATATTTTTTGGTTTCAGGATTATTCAGAAACAGATAAGCCCTATTCTCTTTAAAATCCTGAAAATCTCTTGCAAATTGGCGGTGCTTATGTTCTTTAAGATGGTATTGATACCGCTCAATGGTATTTTGCAGGTGGTTTTCCTTTTTACCGCTTCCCACAACATTTTATGCTATAATTAATGGCGGCATTAGAAAGTACAAAAAGTCCCGCAAAAAATAAGCCCTCATACAGCTATGTGAACAAAAATATAAAAAAAGTTAGGGCTCATAGAAAATAGGGAAGAAAAATGAAAACGCAAAACCGAAAAAACCTCCAGTATCCAAAGGGTTAAACAACATGTCTAGCACTTTAAAGGTGCATATATTTTTACTGTGATGCAAACCTAATGTGCAGAACTATTCATCCCTGGAAAATCAATACATTGTGGAGCCACTATTTTCTGCAATTACAGATGCAAGTCTCAAAGCATCTTTATTAGCGTAGCACACCTAGAAAATGAGATTTGGCTCATTCTTCCAGGCAAAACAGCCTCAACTCCAAATGTGACCACGGAATCTGGAGATGAAAAAACCCGGAAGCATGTGCTTCCAAGTGTGTTCCAGCTACGCCCAGCATCTAGGGAGTCAGAGTATGTGTGCAGCAGCCCGTGTCCTCCTGTGTGACTGGTGGCTGCTGCACATTAGTTCCTATGGAGCCCCTGCCTATGACAGGGCTCCATGGGAACATAGTGTAATTGTCATAAACTCTAATGCTAATGCATTGGGAAAGCACTCTAACGATTGCTTGCTAGAGTTCCCGAGGGGAACTATGAAAAAGTTTTTAAAAATATAAAAATTCAAATCATCCCCCTTTCCAGAAAATTAAAAGTACATAAACAATTATAAAAAATAAACAGCATGGCTATCATCACATGTGAAAAAGCCCGTACTATTAAAATATAAAAATATTTATCCCATATGGCAAATGGTGAAACTGGAAAAAAAAAAGTCAAAATGGCCGATTCGCCGTTTGTTTGATCACTTCGGTTTCCACAAAAAAATTGAATACAGTGATCATATGCACCCAAAAATGGTATCAATAAAAAGTACAGATAGCCTTGCAAAAAATGAGCCCTCACACACAAAAATAAAAGTTAAAAGGGTTTTGTCACTTCAGCAAGTGGCATTTATTATGTAGAGAAAGTTAATACAAGCCACTTACCAATGTATTGGTTTATCCATATTGCTTCCTTTGTTGGCTGGATTTGTTTTTCCATCAAATTATACACTGCTCGTTTCCAGGGGTTATGACCACCCTGCAATCCATCAGTGTTGCTCGTGCTTGCACACTATAGGAAAAAGGCCAGCCTCTCTGGCGATCGGGACCATGGAAGTTCACACAGGCATTGATTGCTTGCAGGGTGTCGTAACCATGGAAATGAGCAGTGTATACAGCAAAGGAGGAAATATGGATAATAACATTCCATTAGTAAGTGGCTTGTAGTAACTATCTTTACATAATAAATGCTATTTGCTGAATTGACAAAACCCCTTTAACCCCCTAACTGCTTTGCCAGAGTGGAGCTCTAGTAGTGGGAAAAGTAGCTACCTGGAGGGGGCTGCTTTAGATGTTGCTATCTCCTGAATGGTAGCAGCTAGAAACATGATCTTGTTTGAAAGAAGACATTCAAAGCTTTCAGACAATACCAAAATGACATGTGGCAATATGTTCAGGATAGAGAAAAATACCACTGATAGAAATCGGGATGCTGTGAATGCAGCTGAAAATAAAAGTAAAAAGAGGTTTCACTCGCAATTATTCCCAACTTAATTTCTATCAGTGATTTTTCCTCTGTTTCTTGGACTTTAGCTTTCATTTTGGTCTTGTATTGTCATCTTTCAGACAAGACCAATTGCATGTTTCTAGCTGCTACCATTGAGGAGATATCACCATCTATAGCAGCCCCCCCCCTCCGGTTAGCTACTTTTCACACTGCCCGAGCTGGACTCAGAACAGTTAGATGGTTAAGGGGGTAAGAATATGGTGCAAAGAAAAACATTTTTCCCCAAAGTTTAAATTTTTTTTCCCCAGTATTAAAAAACAAAACAAACCTATACATGTGGGGTATCGTTGTAATTGTACTGACCCAGAGAATGAATGCATCTGCTCAGTTTTACTGAATAGGAAATGCTGTAAAGACAAAACCCATAAAACTGTTGGAATTGTGTTTTTTTTTTTTTTTTTTTTTTTTTTTTAATAATTTCACCCCATTTGGAATTGGGAAGGCTGGGAGTAAAAAAATAAAAATTAAAAAATGGAACATTTCCCGGTCATTAAGAGATTAAGCAATGGATTTTTTTCTGACCACTTTTTCTTAACGCTTACAGTGATCCCATGGACAGATACATATCTATTGTAAATCTCTGTAACCCCTTTAGTATTATCATTGGTGTCTTATTTGAATCCCTTGATTAATGCCTTCCTTGCCTGGTCTGTGAGTTTTGGTGGGTGGGCTTCTCTTGCCAGGGTTGTGCCATATTCTTTCCATTTTATTATAATGGATTTTTAACAATTACAAACCTGATCTTAAAGGCTATGTACAACTTTGGTGACGATTTTTTTTAAAATTATTGCATTGTACTCATTTTGAGCTAAAAATCATTCAATTAGTCTTTATTGAAAACGATGGGCTGTTTTCACTGCACAGCTTTGATTTTATTTACCAACAGGATCTGTATTTTCTCTCTGCTCCCTCATGCAGGAAGCTGAAGGGCTCCTTATTTATGACCTTATAAACACTTATTAAACCCTTAGTGACCACCCATACACCTTTTGACGGTGGTCACTAAGGAGCCTTAGGTTGGGCAGCGCTCTCATATGAGAGCAGCGCTCCTGCTCTAACAGCCTGGACCAGCCGATACAGGCTGTTTAACGCTTTACATGCTGCTGACTCCCTCTGCCTCCCAGTGGCACTCAACAAATGCGATCGTGGAGTGCCTATGTGTGTAAAGGCTGGCTGGGGTCTGATGTAGGCCCCAGACCAGCCTTGAGTAGCCCAGCCTGCTGGTCAATATCAGTATTGCACTGACATTAAAATGCAATGTACTATAGGGATAGTGCATTGTATTTTAAAATCGATCAAAATGTTGTCTGTTATAGTCCCCTTGTGGGACTATTAGATGGTAAAAAAGGTAAAAAGCAAATGTATTAAATAAAAAAAACATTTTTTTTCCATTGAAAATGTGCGTTTCAATAAAAAAAAAAGGAAAAAAAATAATCTCCCCCATATGTTTGGTATCGCCCCGTTCATAATGACCAGCACTACATAAAGATTTTGTAAATTATCCCCTATGGTGAACACCATAAAAAAAAAAACAGAATTGCTAATTTATACTTGGTTGCCACTGAAAACACTTAAAGGGGTATTCTCATCTTAGACAATGGGGGCATATCGCTAGGATATGCCCCCATTGTCTTATAGGTGCGGGTCCCACCGCTGGGACCCGCACCTATAGCCAGAACGGAGCGGGGAGCGCTGCGCCTGGAGGACCCCAGGTTTCCGGGGGTCCGGCCACCACCAGGCGCAGCTCCCCGCGCCGCTCATAGGAATGAATGGGAGCCGGGCCGTGCATGCACGGTCGGCTCCCATTCATTTCTATGGAGCCGACGGAAGTAGCCGAGCCAGCGCTCGGCTATTTTCGGCGGCCCCATAGAAATGAATGGAGGGCGGCTGCGCATGCGCAGTGCGCCCTCATTCACTTCGGGGGCTCCATTCTCGATATAGGTGTGGGTCCCAGCGGTGGGACCCGCACCTATAAGACAATGGGGGCATATCCTAGCGATATGCCCCATTGTCTAAAATGAGAATAACCCTTTAAAGGAGAACTGTCGTCAAAAATTGGAAATATATCTAAAATGTTAAAACATGCAATGTAAGTTTTAGAATTTTTTGTGCTTATAATTTTTTTTTACCATTAAAGGAAATATTTAAAAAAATCATAATAATTGTGTAGAACTTCCTATGTTGACCAGCAAGGGGAGCACAACTGAAAAGTTGAGTGTAGGGAAGCCGTCTGTAGCCCAGTGCTGTAAATTGTTATCTGGCTATTGACACCTCCTGTGACATCACGCTGCTCTTACTTGCTTATCTGATAACAAGAGATTGTCTTCCACAATACAGTGTCCAGCGGCCATCTTGTTGTGGTCTGCACTGTGATAGCATAG
Source organism: Rhinella marina (assembly GCA_900303285.1). Lineage (NCBI taxonomy): Eukaryota > Metazoa > Chordata > Amphibia > Anura > Bufonidae > Rhinella > Rhinella marina. The sequence continues at coordinate 62,766 of ONZH01028053.1, forward strand.
GAGGCACAGTCAGCAATGTTATTTCCAATTGTGATTCTGATTATTCCTCCACCACAGGTAGCAGAGTTAGGGTGGTAGTGCATGACTGAGTTTGATCTGACATCACTGTATTTATTATCCCTGTACGGTGACATCAATGTTTATTATTACTGTACTGTGACATCACGGTATTTATTATCCCTGTACTGTGACATCACTGTATTTATTATCCCTGTACTGTGACATCAATATTTATTATCCCTGTACTGTGACATCACTGTTTATTATCCCTGTACTGTGACATCACTGTATTTATTATCCCTGTACTGTGACATCACTGTATTTATTATCCCTGTACGGTGACATCAATGTTTATTATTACTGTACTGTGACATCACGGTATTTATTATCCCTGTACTGTGACATCACTGTATTTATTATCCCTGTACTGTGACATCAATATTTATTATCCCTGTACTGTGACATCACTGTTTATTATCCCTGTACTGTGACATCACTGTATTTATTATCCCTGTACTGTGACATCACTGTATTTATTATCCCTGTACGGTGACATCACTGTGTTTATTATTAGTGTTGAGCGAGCTGCTGGACGGGAGGAATCACTACAAAGTAGAAGCCTGAGGAGGTAAGTGGTCTGTGTTTGTTTGTTTTCTATTTTTCAGGATCGTGAATGCTGAGGACTACGTCGGATTCGGTGGATTACGTCGGACCAGCTTTTTTATTTTTTAAATAAAATGGTCAAACAGGGGTCTGGGGGAGTATTTATTTCAATAAAATATTTTATAAGTGTGTGGGGTTTTTTTTTTTACAACACTGCAGTTTTAGTAATCGTGGCTATCTACAGACGGCCCTGATTACTAATACTGGGCTTAGTGCTGGCTGGTATGGCCAGCACTAACCCCAACATCTATTACCCCGGCACCCACCACCACCAGGGGTGTCGGGAAGAGCCGGGTACCCGCAGGACCAGACTTTCTAAATTGAGGGTCCGGTTCTGGGGCAGCTGCAGGCTGTTACTGTTAGGCTGGGAAGGGCCAATAACCGTGTCCCTTCCCACCCTGGTAGTGCCAGGCTGCCGCTGCTGGTTGTATCTGGCTGGAGAAGGAAAAAAAGGGGGGACCCCACATTATTTTTTTAAAATTATTTAATTATTTTTCAAAAAAAATGGTGTGGGGTCCCCCCCCTTTTTTCCTTCTCCAGCCAGATACAACCAGCAGCAGCCTGGCACTATCAGGGTGGGAAGGGACATGGTTATTGGCCCTTCCCAGCCTAATGGTACCAGCCTGCAGCCGCCCCAGAACCGGACCCTCAATTTAGAAGGTCCGGTCCTGCGGGTACCCGGCTCTTCCCGACACCCTTGGTGGCGGTGGGTGCCGGGGTAATAGATGTTGGGGTTAGTGCTGGCCATACCGGCCAGCACTAAGCCCAGTATTAGTAATCAGGGCCGTCTGTAGATAGCCATGATTACTAAAACTGCAATGTTGTAAAAAAAAACACACACACTTATAAAATAGTTTATTGAAATAAATACTCCCCCAGACCCCTGTTTGACCATTTTATTTAAAAAATAAAAAAGCTGGTCTGACGTAATCCACCGAATCCGACGTAGTCCTCAGCATTCACGATCCTGAAAAATGGAAAACAAACAAACAAACAAACAAACACAGACCAGTTACCTCCTCAGGCTTGTTCTTTGTAGTGATTCCTCCCATCCAGCAGCTCGCTCAACACTAATAATAAACACAGTGATGTCACCGTACAGGGATAATAAATACAGTGATGTCACAGTACAGGGATAATAAACACAGTGATGTCACAGTACAGGGATAATAAATACAGTGATGCCACCGTACAGGGATAATAAATACAGTGATGTCACAGTACAGGGATAATAAACACAGTGATGTCACAGTACAGGGATAATAAACACAGTGATGTCACAGTACAGGGATAATAAAAACAGTGATGTCACATTACAGGGATAATAAACACAGTGATGTCACAGTACAGAGATAATAAACACAGTGATGTCACAGTACAGGGATAATAAACACAGTGATGTCACAGTACAGGGATAATAACCACAGTGATGTCACAGTACAGGGATAATAAACACAGTGATGTCACAGTACAGGGATAATAAACACAGTGATTGCGCCATTAAAAACTACAACTTGTCTCGCAATAAAAGTTAACAATAAAAAGTTAACAACAGTTTGCAATAGAACGACTCAATATTTTTAATAAAGGCCGATTGAAAAAATAATTTTAGCCCAAAATGAGTAAAAGGAAATCATTTAAAAAATTGTCCCCCGAAGGTGTACATAGCCTTTAAGGCTGGTTTACATGGCCAAACTGTTGGGAAGGAACATTACAACGTTCATTCCCGATAGTTAGCCTGACAATCACACGATAAACAAGAAAAAAACTTGTTTATCAGGTGAAATAATCTTTTGTGCAGCAGATCAAATCATTTCTTTTCATCAAAACAATGAATCTGTATGTGGACAAGTGATGGCAGTAGTCAAAGATTGACTCCATGTAGTGGCGGTGATTGCTCCTTGTAAATACAGCCCTTCACCTACAATGACAAGCAGGGAAGGAAGGACCAGTTCCTTCCCAATAACTGCTTGCTTAGTACTGCTGCAGACTCAGGGGTCTTTCAGTACAGGTATTTATGGTCATCATGTGAGATTGCACAAAGGGGGAACTCATTCAGATATTTATTTGACTCATTCAGCTATTTATTCTGAGGATTTTAGTCCACTGTATCAATTTGGATTATTGTCAGGTCCAAGTTAAAATTTCATTTATTTCCAGGTTGTAATGCAACAAATTAGGAAAATCCCCAAGAAGAATACTTTCGCAAGACATTGTATGTATTAATGGTTGTGGGCTCTAGGATACTGCTTGGCTATTGTGCAATCTTTGCACACAGCAATTTCCACTTTTTCACGTTACATCCACAAACTTAAATGTATTTTATTTGGATTTTATGTCATAGACCATCACAAAGTAGCAAGTATGTGTGAAGTGAAAAGAAAATGAAACCTGGTTTTCAAAATTAAAAAAAACAACAATCTGAAAAGTTGCATTTATATTCAGCCCCCTTTACGGACACCCCTAAATAAAGTCCAGTGTGACAAATTACCTTCAGAATCTCCTCATTAGTTAGTAGAGTCCACCTGTGTGTAATTTATTCTCAGTATAACTACAGCTATTCTGTGAAGGCTTCAGAGGTTTGTTAGTGATCATCAGTGATCAAGCATCATGAAAACCAAGGAACACACTAGAGAGGTCAGGGATATGTAGGGAAGTTGTGGAGAAGTGCAAAGCAGGGTTAGGTTATAAAAAATATCCAAGCTCTCAACATCTCATGGAGCACTGTTCAGTCCTTCATCCGAAAATGGAAGGACACAAATGCAAACATACTAAGACATAGCTGGCCACCTAAACCAAGAAGCCTATGATCACTTTGGAGGAGTTGTAGAGATCCACAGCTCAGGTGGAAAAATCTGTCCACAATACATGTATTAGTTGTGTACTCCACAAATCTGGCCTTTATAGAAAAGTGACAAGACGAAAGCCATTTTTAAAAGCAAGCCATAGGAAGTCCCATTTGCACTTTGCCACAAGCCATGTCGGGGACACAGCAAAAATGTGAAAAAGTGCTATGGTCAGATGAGACCAAAGTTGAACTTTTTAGCATCAATGGAAAACACTATGTGTGGCAGAAAACTAACACTGCACATCATCCTGAACACACCATGAAATATGGTGGTGGCAGTATCATGCTGTGGGGATGCTTTTCTTCAGCAAGGACAGGGAAGCTGGTCAGAGATGATGGGAAGATCAACTCTGCCCCCTTCCACAAGACATTTTTCCTGAGGTTTTGGCTTTCTTAGGAGAATATCTATGTGGGCACCTATTAGTGTGCAGAATTATTATGTAACTAAATGACAAATAAAAATGGTCCCATCTCACTTGTATTTTCAACTGTTAACCCCTTAGTGCTATTTGACGTGTATACTTGTCATGGAGCACTGCTACTTAATGCCCCATGACGAGTATACACGTCATGGCATTAAACGGTCACGTGTCTGCAAACATGGTGACAGCGCTGAGACCCCGGCTGTTACATACAGCCAGGGATCTCAGCTATCCAGCCCGGGACCAATGAGGGTGGTCCCGGGCCAGTGATTGCTGTGATTAGCTAGTCTGTGACTGTGGGAATCAGAACCTTCTAAAATGCACGTATATATAATATCCCTCCCCTGCAGACTCCAGCCCACAGCCCTCTTTGTGTCCCCCCCTAATTCCAGGATGGCCAAACGGCAGGTGCGCAATAACCCCCTCTACCTCCCTTCCCTCATTTTCAGGATGGCCGGCGGTTAGCAGAAGTGTGGGCTGTAATATACAGCTCACACTCTGCTGGAAACGGCCGACATCGGTGTTGGTACGATGTCGGCCGTTTAACTCCTTCCATGCTGCGGTCCATAGGGACTGTTTTTATGGAAGGGGTTAACAGAGGGAGGGAACTCCCTACCTCTCCCAAAACTGATGTGCTGTGGCAGCGACCCGATGCTTGATGGGTTAATAGAGGAAGGAAGCTCCCTCCCCCATGAAGCCACTGCGCTGCTCTCGCAGCGTCCCGTTGTTTACTGTTGCAACCGGACGCTTTCACAGGTGTCCAACTTGCCATGGTATAATTAAGCCTGATCAGGCTCCTGCTAAAGGTAGGCGCCTGATCAGGCTTGCTGTGAATGACAATACACTGCAGTTACTATACAGTGTACTGCAGTGTATTGTAAAACCATCAGACCCACTGGATCTTCAAGAACCAAGTGGGTCTGGGTCAAGAAAAATGTAAAATAAAATTTCTTCTTAAAACCACACATTTATAATTCATTAAAAATTTAAAAAAAAAAAAAAAATACACTACACAGGTTTGGTATCACAGCGTCCATAATGACCTGATCTATAAAAGGAACACGTTACTTTCCCCGCACAGTGAACGTCATAAAAAAAAAAGAGAAAAACTATGATGGAATTGAAATTTTGCCCACCTCACTTCCCAAAAAAGGTATTAAAATTGATCAATAAAGTTGTATGTACCCCAAAATAGTACCAATCAACCTGTCACCTCATCACCCAAAAAATTTAAAAAATATGGCTTTCAGAAAATAGAAACACAAAAACATGTTTTTTTTCTAAAATTTTTTTTGTGTAAAACAAAAATAAATAGAAAAAATAGACACATTTGGTATCGTTGCGTCTGTAACGACCTGCTCTATAAAAATATCACACACTCTTCCCCCAAAAGGTAAATGCCCAAAAACTTTTAATAAAAACTGTGCCAGAAAAGCCATGTGGGGTGTTTCTGTAAATCGTAGAATCAAGGTAATAGTTTTTAGTTTTGTTTGGCTGTTAACCCTTGATGAAAAAATTGATTAAAATGGTAAATCTGACAAAAAAAGGGAAATTTAGAAATGTCATCTCCATTTTCCTTTAATTCTCGTGGAATACATAAAGGGTTAACAAAGTTTGTAAAATCAGTTTTGAAAACCTTGAGGGGTGTAGTTTTTAAAATGGGGTCATTTATGAGTGGTTTCCGCTATGTAAGCCCCACAAAGTGACTGGGAAATATAAAGTAGTAACTATTTTGTGAGGAATCACTATCTGTCTTAAAAGCAGAGAAATTCAAATTTTGAAAATTACAAAATTTTTCCAAATTTTCAGTAAATTTAGTTTTTTTTTTTTATAAATGAAGGTGATTTATATTGACTCAAATTTACCACTGCCATGAAGTACAATGTGTCGCAAGAAAAAAATCTCAGAATGGGTTGGATAAGTAAAAGTGTTCCAAAGTTATTACCACATAAAGTGACACATAACAGGTTTCCAAAATTTGGCCCTTCAAGCGACAGCCAGTTTGGACCAAATGCCGGAGCCCCATTTTTCAAATCTGACATGTGTCACTTTATGTGGTAATAACTTTGGAACGCTCTTACTTATCCAGGCCATTCTGAGATTGTTTTCTCGTCACATATTGCACTTTATGACAATGGTAAATTTGAGTCAAATGCCAATTTCTCTACTTTTAAAATACATAGTAATACCTCCAAAAATAGTTATTCCTTTACATTCCCTATGTGTCTACTTCAGGTTTGGATCATTTTGAAAATGACATTTTATTTTTTTGGGACGTTAGAAGGCTTAGAAATTTAGAAGCAAATTTAGAAACAAAATTTCCAAAACCCACTTTTTAAGGACCAGTTCAGGTCTGAAGTCACTTTGTGAGGCTTCCATCATAGAAACCACCCAAAAATGACCCCATTTTAGAAACTACACCCCTCAAGGTATTCAAAACTGGTTTTACAAACGTTATTAACCCTTTAGGTGTTCCACAAGAATTAAAGGAAAATGTAGCCAAAATTTCCGAATTTCACTTTTTTGGCAGATTTTCCATATAAATCATTTTATTCCGAGAATAAAGCAAGGGTTAACTGCCAAACAAAACTCAATAATTATTACCCTGATTCTGTAGTTTACAGAAATGCCCCATTTGTGATCATAAACTGCTGTACAGGCACACGGCAGGGCGCTGAAGGAAAGGAACGCCAGGGCAGATTTCAGTGGAAAAATTTGAAGTTGCCATGTCACATTTGATGCACCCCTAGAGTAGGAAACTCCAAAAAACTGACCCCATTTTGGAAACTACGGGATAGGTTGGCAGTTTTGTTAGTACTATTTTAGGGTACATACGATTTTTGGTAGCTTTATATTACACTTTTTGTGAGGCAAGGTAACAAAAACTAGCAGTTTTGGCATTGTTTTTATTTTTTGCTATTTACAACATTCATCTGACAGGTTAGATTGTGTGATATTTTTATAGAGCAGGTTGTTACGGACGCGGCAATATCTAACATGTATACTTTTTTTTATTTATTTAACTTTTACACAATATTTTTGAAGCACAAAAAAAAATCATGTTTTAGTGTCTCCATAGTCAGAGAGCTGTAGTTTTTTTTTAATTTTTTGGACGATTGTCTCAGGTAGGGGCTCATTTTTTGCGGGACGAGATGACGGCTGGATTGGTACTGTTTTTAGGGGCATACGCTTTTTTGATCGCTTGGTATTTAATTTTTTGTGATGAAATGTGACAAAAAATGACTTTTTTTAGAGTTTTTATTTTTTACGGTGTTCACCTGAGGGGAGAGATCATGCAATATTTTTGTAGAGCAGGTTGTTATGGACGTGGCAATACCTAACATGTATACTTATTTTTATTTATTTAAGTTTTACACAATAATATCATTTTCGAAACAAAAAAAATCATGTTTTAGTGTCTCCATAGTCAGAGAGCTGTAGTTTTTTTATTTTTTGGGCGATTGTCTCAGGTAGGGGCTAATTTTTTGCGGGACAAAATGACGGTTTGATTTGTACCATTTTGGGGTAAATATGCCTTTTTGATCGCCTGCTATTACACTTTTTGTGTGGCAAGGTGACAAAAAATGGCTGTTTTGGATGGCTGTTTTTAGCTTTTTTTAAAAAAAAAAAATGTTTGTGTACACCAGGTGGGGTGGACTATATGATGCTTTTATAGAGCCGGTCGATACGGATGCGGCGATACCTAATATGTGTACTTTTTATTTTAATTTTTTTACTTTTTTTTACTTCATTTGGGGAAAAAGGGCGTTTTTTTAACTTTTTTTAAACTTTATTTTTTTTTACTTTTTTACACTTTTTTTTACTTTCTTTTTACATTTTTTTTTTAATTTATCAAGACCCATTTGGATCTTGAAGATCCAGTGGGCTTGATGGCTATACAGTGCATTGCAATAGTCATCTATTGCAATGCACTGTATCAGTGCTACACTAAGGCTGATCAGACCCTGAGGGTCTAATCAGTCTTAGGTACACGGCAGCCAGGACGCTTTTGTAAAGCGTCCGGTTGCCATGGTAACCATCGGGCCACTGCAGCAGCACGGCCCGATGGAAGAGAGAGGGAGCTCCCTCCCTCTTAACCCCATGGATGCATCTATGGGGTTAAACAGCTGAAATCAGTGCCAGCACCGATTTCAGCTGTAGCAGCAGAGTGTGAGCTGAACGGAGGCAAGGGGGGCTCACTTACCCCCGAGGGCAGTCTTCAGGCCGGTTTTCAGGTTGTGATCTCCAGCATGGAGATCGCAGCCTGAAACTGGCTTTTTTTTTCTCACTGAAGCGCTCCATTGGTTAGTCTGCAGAGACTAACCAATCGGAGTGCTTGCCGGCAAGGAACCACTCTCCGGGAGAGCGGAGACTCCGGGGCTGTGACACTTTATAGTGTCACAGTCCCGGTAAGCAGTTTGGACATAACTGCACGTCCAAATGCCGCAACTTACTTGCACTTTGGACGTACAGTTACGTCCAAATGCGCCAAGGGGTTAAGGTGAAAAATGGCAATGTCTTGAAGGTTGAAGGGAGAACAAACAAACAACTCAAAAGTTACAAATAAACATTTAACCCCTTCAAGCATTTGGACGTAACTGTACTTCCAAATTGCAAGTGACAGTCACGTCTAATCTGCTTACCAGTGTCACAGCCCTGGAGTCTCCGCTCTCCCCTAGAGCAGAGACACCGGGGAAGCCGGCAAGGGACTGCTGCTACGGCTGAAATCGGTGATGGCACAGATCTCGGTCATTTAACCCCATAGATGCCGCAGTCAGTAGCTGCCCGGAGCATCCATGGGGTTGAGAAGGGAGGGAGCTCCCTCTCTCTTCCATCGGGCCTTACAAAGGCGTCCAGGATGCCATGTACCTAAGGCTGATAAGACCCTGAGGAACTGATCAGCCTTAAGCCTCATGCACACGAACGTGTGCTGGCCGTGCCCGTGCTGCAGGCCGCAAACTGCGGTCCGCAATGCACGGGCACTGATTGTGAGGCCACCGCATGTGGATCGCGGACCCATTCACTTGAATGGGGTCCGCGATCCGCATCCAAGTGTTCGCACCGCAAAAAAGTAGTGCTTGCGCTACTTTTTTGCGGTGTGGAGGCACGGCCAGAAACACCACGGAAGCACACCGTAGTGCTTCCGTGATGTTCCGATCCGTGCCTCCGATCCGCATCTCCCGGATCGCGGACCCATTGAAGTGAATGGGTCCGCGATCCGTGATGCGGCCTGCACACGGCCGGTGCCTGTTTATTGCGGACCCACCGTATGCAGATCGCAATACAGGCACGGCCGGCACACGTTCGTGTGCATGAGGCCTTAGTGTAAGTGTAACACTGACTATACAGCGCATTGCAATAGATGGCTATTGCAATGAACTGTATATCCATCAAGCCCACTGGATCTTCAAGATCCAAATAGATCTTGATAAAAAAAAGTGTAAAAAAAAAGGTTAATAAATAAATAAAAATTGAAATAAAATAAAAATGCTCTTTTCTCAAATCTGTTCATTTATATTTAATTAAATTTTTTTAATTAAAATGAAAAATATCCTGAACTATAAAAGTATCATGTTACTAATCCCGCGCAATGAACGCCGTAAAAAATTCATGTAAAAAACAATGATGAAATTGCTGTTTTTGTCACCTCCACAGAAAAATAAATAACAAGTGATCCAAAAGACAAAAGGACCCCAAATTGATACAAAAAAATACAGCCCCTCCCACAAAAAACAAGCCCCCACACAGCTACCTACATTGGTGAAAAAAAAAAATGTTATGGACTTTAGTAAATGGCGATGCAAAATATCATATATTCTTAACACAAAAGGGATTTTATGCTAATAAAAGTAGTAAAACAAAAAAAACTATATACATTTGTTATCACCATAACTGTATCAACCCACAGAATAAAATATTCATATAATATTCACCACAAAAGGAACCCCATAGTTTAGGCCAAAAAAACACATCTGTCCATCCAGTTCGGCCTGTTATACTGCACTCCAATCAGACAATCAGAATTACTCCCTGAATCAACGACCCATCTCTAGTAACTATAACCTGTAATATTGTTACCCTCCAGAAATACATCCAGGCCCCTCTTGAACTCTTTTAGTGAACTTACCATCACCACCTCCTCAGGCAGAGAGTTCCATAGTCTCACTGCTCTTACCGTAAAGAATCCTCTTCTATGTTTATGTACAAACCTTCTTTCCTCCAGGCGCAGAGGATGTCCCCTCGTCACAGTCACAGTCCTTGGGATAAATAGATGATGGGAGAGATCTCTGTACTGACCCCTGATATAATTTATACATAGTTATTAGATCTCCCCTCAGTCGTCTTTTTATCTAATCTACCTCACAGGGTTTTTTTGCCTTCCTCTGGATCAACTTGTAGGAAAACAGGCCGAACTGGATGGACAGATGTCTTTTTTGGCCTTATAAACTATGCTACTATTTTACTATGTAATGTGAATAACCCTAATTTTGATAATCTTTCTGGGTACTGTAGTCCACCCATTCCAGTTATTATTTTGTATAATTAAAAGTGGTAGGCACACCTCTTACTGGTATGTATAGATCAAATATTTAACCCCTTCCCGACCGGCGCCGTACATGTACGGCGCTCGGGCGGTGCAGGGACATGACAACCGCTCGCGGGTGCGGCGGGCGTCATGGCCGGCAAGTCTCTGCTGTTTCTAACAGCAGAGATTTGCTGCTTCTTACCTCCGTCTGCGGCAACTTCCTGGGCCTTCTGATGCCGTGATCACGGCATCAGGATGCGTCTGAACCCGGAAGCCTACGCTTCCGGGTGGTGTACAGACGCCCCGATTGGCCAATCGGGGTGTCTGTACACCATATGAAAACTGTAATCCTCGCTGGTGAGGATTACAGTTTTCAAACTGCAATTCTTATTCTGGCCACTAGATGGCAGGTCAGGATAAGAAATGAGCAATTCATGGATTTAACTGCATCTAGTAAATCCATGATTGCTCATAAAGAAAAAAAAAACAAAACACAATATATGAGCTCATATTTGAGCTTTAAAATAATCACAAAAAAATTAAAAAAATGTTAAAAAATATATAAAAAATAAAAAAGATATAAAAGTTCAAATCACCCCCCTTTCCGTATAAGTAAAAAATAAATACATAAATAACAATAAATATAGACATCATGGGTATCACCGTGACCGAAAACGCCCGTACTTTTAAAATATAAAAAAAAAAATTCCAATACGGCAAATTGTGTGGCGGAAAAAAGCGTCCAAATGGCGATTCACCGTTTTTTGTCGCTTTTTTTTCTAAAAAAAATTAAATAAAAAGTGATCAAAAAGTCATACACACCCCAGAATGGTATCAATAAAAATTTCAGACCGCCCCGCAAAAAATGAGCCCCCCATACAGCTCTGTACACATAAATACCAAAAAGTTATAGGGGTCAAGATATGACAAGGAAAAAAAAAAAAAAAGGGCAACTTTCTAATTATTTTATCACCATCTAAACTCAGGAAAAACTATACATATTAGGTATTGCCGGATTCGTACTGACCAGTAGAATGAAAGTAACCGGTCATTTTTAATGCACATCGAACGCTGTAAATAAGAAACCCGTAGAACTGTAGCGGAATAGCGGTTTTCTTGCAATTTCACCCCATTTGGAATTTTTTTCCCGCTTCCCACTACACCATATGCAATATTAAATGGTGGCGTTGGAAAGTACAACTTGTCCCGCAAAAAAGAAGCCCTCATACAGCTATGTGAACAGAAAAATAAAAGAGTTATGGCTGTTTGAAGGCAGGGAGCGCAAAATGAAAATGCAGAACCGAAAAAACCTCCGGGGTAGAAAGGGTTAATCACATAAAAATAAGATAACAATAAAAACAAAGGATAAAAAATAAAATACAATACATATAAGCGCTCAACACCAAAGCAATAAGTCAGCAGATATCCACAATCAAATATAGATGTGCAAATGTCAGCGTCTAGATATTATTGAAAGGGGTAGATATCACCACTGAGGAAGGTGTTGGAAATACCGAAACGCGTATGGTTGAAGTGAGAGTACCCCAGGACGAAAGAAGTTAAGGCATGCCTAAAAAAGAATATATGACTAGTCTTTGAAAAAGATATACAAACGTCCAAACTGCATATGGAACCAAGTGTCTCAAAGCACAAGCGGAATTAAAACCTCACAAGCATTGTTCCCAGGTGGAAGGTAAGAGAGCGCACATCAGCTGTACCTGCACCTCGTGGAGAAGACGGAGAGAGGGAAATACAGCGTCCACAACACTCCGGGACATTCAGTACGTGAGTAACACAAACTAATAAGTTACTTCATGTAATAACATCGTGGAACGCAACTATACCATATTGGAAACAATATATATGAGTGCGAATATTTGCTCCATTAGGAATTGACTGTGGTATCCATATGCATTCACTGTAAAGATTTGATTACTATATTGTAACCACTCCACAGAAGGAGTAAAAGGCGGATTCCAGAGACTATATAGGAGCAACTAACTGAATATTTGCACATGAAAGCTGAACTAAGCTAAAAACTCGGGATCATAAGAGAATTAGTGATATATCTAGACGCTGACATTTGCACATCTATATTTGATTGCGGATATCTGCTGACTTATTGCTTTGGTGTTGAGCTCTTATATGTATTGTATTTTATTTTTTATCCTTTGTTTTTATTGTTATCTTATTTTTATGTGATTAAATATTTGATCTATACATACCAGTAAGAGGTGTGCCTACCACTTTTAATTATACATTTACTCGTTTTTGCTGAAAAGGTTTGGGTGACCTTTTAGGTAGAGCACCCTCTAATTTATACATAGTACACGGTGAGAGCTACCGGAATTATACAGTAATCAGTTATTATTTTAGTTGCTCTCCTCTGAACCCTCTCCAGCTCTGCTATGTCTACCTTGCTCACAGGAGCCCAGAACTGTACACAGTACTCCATGTGTGGTCTGACTAGTGATTTGTAAAGTGGCAGGACTATGTTCTCTTCACGGGCATCTATGCCCCTTTGGATGCAACCCATTATCTTATTGGCCTTGGCAGCAACTGTCTGACACTGGTTTCTACAGCTTAGCTTGCTGTGCACTAAAATTCCTAAGTCGTTTTCTGTGTCAGTGTTACCATTTAGTATGTACTGGTGACTTGCATTATTACTTCCCATGTGCATGACCTTCCATTTGTCAGTGTTAAACCTCATCTGCCACTTCTCTGCCCAAGCTTCCAATCTATGCAGATCCATCTGTAGCAGTATACTGTCCTCTTCTGTGTTAAAGTACTTTACACAGTTTAGTGTCATCTACAAAAATGTATATTTTACTGTGCAAGCCTTCTACAAGATCATTAATAAATATATTGAATAGAATAAGGCCCAACACTGACCCCTGTGGTACTCCACTAGTGACAGTGACCCAATCTGAGTGTGTAACGTTAATAACCACCCTCTGTTTTCTATCACTAAGCCAGTTACTTACCCACATACAGACATTTTCTCCCAGGCCAAGCATTCTCATTTTATATACTAACCTTTTATGTGCTACAGTGTCAAATGCTTTGGAAAAGTCCAGATATACGACATCCATTGACTCGCCGCAGTCAAGTCTAGGACTTACTTCCTCATAGAAACTGATTAAATTTTCATTGAGGTACTCTGAGATAGTGTCTTAGAAAACCTTCAAAAAGTTTACCCACCATGTTAAAATTACCGGCATATAGTTTCCAGGCTCTGTTTTGGGACCCTTTTTGAATATTGGCATCACATTAGCTATGCGCCAATCCTGTGGAACACTCACTGTCATTATAGAGTCCTTAAATATCAGAAATAAGGGTCTGTCTATGACATTACTTAATTCTCTTAGGATACGGGGGTGTATGCCATCTGGTCCTGGTGATTTGTCTATTTTAATCTTTTTAAGATGCCGCTGTACTTCTTCCTGGTTCAGACAGGGCACTTTTAATGGGGAATTTACTTTTACATTCTGCATTTCATCTGACAGTTTATTTTCCTCAATAGTGAATACAGTGGAGAAAAAAATATTTAATAGCTTTCTCCTCATCGCTCTCTGTAACACCCCTCCCCCCATTACTTTGTAAGGGGCTGACACCTTCAGATGTATACTTTGGTTTTACTCTCTTTGGCAATTAATCTCTCAGTCTCTAGTTTGGCTGCTTTTATTTGTCTTTTACATATTCTATTTTTTTCCTTATAGTTTTTCAATGCTTCCTCGCTCCCCTCCTGTTTTAGTGATTTAAAAGCTTTATTTTCGTCATTTATTGCTTTCTGAAGAAACGCTCTTTTGAATGATAATTGAAAGGTTATTCTATTATGGTCACTATTTCCCAGGTGTCCCCCAACCTGCACATCTGTTGTCCTGTCAGGTCTATTGGTTAATACTAAGTCCAGTATGGCCGTCCCTCTAGTTGGGTCCTGAACCAGTTGGGAAAAGTAATTGTCTTTGGTTATTGCCAAGAACCTATTTCCTTTAATGAGAAGTACATGTATCAATTTCCCAGTCTATATCTGGGTAGTTGAAGTCCCCCATAATAACGATCTCATTATGATTTGCCGCCTTGTCTATTTCATTTAGTAGATTTTCTATGGACTCTGGTATATTAGGTGGTTTATAATAAACTCCTATTAGTATTTTATTATTGTTTTTGCCTCCATGTATTTCTACCCACAGTGACTCCACATCTTAATGTCCCTCACTTATATCTTCCCAGAGTGTGGGCTTTAGACAGGACTTTACATAAAGGTAGACCCCTCCCCCTCTCCGGTTTTGGCGATCCTTTCTAAACAGACTGTAACCCTGTACGTTAACTGCCCAGTCATAGCTATCATCCAGCCATGTCTAAGTTATTCCCACTATGTCATAGTCCTCCTCACACATCACTAATTCCAGTTCACCAGTTTTATTAGTCAGTCTTCTGGCATTAGTATACATACAATTAAGAGGTTTATGTATACTTGTATGTTTATGTGGCACAACTGCAGGTGGAATTACAACTATGGCGTCCCCAATAACTTCAAATGGGACAGCTCCTTCCAGTTAAAGAGGTTGTCCAGGTTCAGAGCTGAACCCAGCCATACCCATATTTTTATCCAGGCAGTCCCCCACTGAATCACGCAGATCCGGTGATGTACTGGGCTCTCCATAGGGACTGCTAGGCAGAGGCTTCCGCCCAGCGGGTGAGCCTGGCAGCGTCACTAATGGGCCGGCTTTAGTGCTGCCCTAGCCTGTAAAATGGCTAGGGCAGCACTAAAGCCCACCCAACAGAGAGGGTGACATCACCAAATACACTGCTGGGCGGTAGCCTCCACCTAGCAGTGTGCCAAGGTAAACAAACAAGACCTTTCCCTGCGTGATACAGTGCAGGGCAATTCAAGCTCCAATGCTCATATAACAGGGGCTGGAAGGGTTCAGCTCTGAACCCAGACAACCCCTTTAAGAGAATAGGACAAAGTGAATGGGATGCCAAAGTTGTAATTACACCTGCTCACCGCAGCAGTTGTGACAGTGAGCAGGTAAACAGAAAAGGCACAGCTGCTACGAGTGCTGATCCGGCACCCCCGCCAATCCTGGGGACAGGTCATCAATAGTGTTGAGCGAATCGACCTTCAGATCCAAGATGCAAAGTCGATTCGCTTAAAACTTTTTTTGAATATTGTACAGAGACCCGTGTCCATACAGCATTAAAATGTAAGACCTCCAGCCAGGTGAAATTTGTTATCACCAAAGTCTCACAAGACTTCGGTGAATAAATTCTGCATTCGATTTTTAAACCTGAAAATCCATTTAAAACAGGAATCTGAAGTCGGCTTCGATACCATCTGGTACGTTTATACTGAAGCCAACTTCGGATACAAGTTTTAAAATGGTTTTCAAGTTCTAAAATCGAAGTCCTAAGTTAGTCACCGAAGTCTTGTGAGACTTTAGCGATAACGAATTTTCCTTGCTTGAGCCCACACATTTGAATGCTGTATGGAGACGAATCTCGATACAGCATTCAAACAAGGTTTTGAGCAAATCGACTTTGGATCTTGGATTTGAAGCTCGATTTGCTCAACACTAGTCATCAATGTAAAATAAGCAGTGAGCATTAATACTTTGTAGGAGCAGAAAAGATGGTAAATAGGGATGAGCGATCTTGTGTTTTCAAGTTCTGCGTACAAGGTTTGGGTTATCTAAGAATTCCATTATGGTCAGTGGTAGTGGAATCCATAACGGAATTCTTAGATAATCTGAACCTTGTATGCCGAACTTGGAAACACACGTTCGCTCACCCTAATGGCACCGTCACTGCACTAGAACCATCTGAGGCAGAATATGGGACACCATGCATCTGGGGGCACAGCTGGGTATATAAATGGGGCACATAACTGGGGAATAATTACTATGTGGGAGCATTAAGGTGACTGGGTGGGATTAGGTGTATAGTTATGTTTTGGGCGGAGTTAGAGGCATGGCCTAGTGCTGAAATAATTTCCAATGTGTCCCTCTTTGTTCGTTTACAAAGTTGGGAGGTATGTTACATGGCCCATTTTTCGCTACAGGATGAAAACCATATCAAATCCCCAGGGTTTTACCATAATCCGTGTTGTTCTGTAATACGAGTTTTGTGAGAGGAGTTTGCACAGGCAGAGCATATCGAAATCACCAGCTAAAAGGATTTTATGCAGTTTTGCCTGCGCGGTCAAAAATATCCCATTAAAGTCATTCCCGGCACAACTTACACAGAGAGCTCCTCATCTCATGACCTACTAGAGTACACTCTGCTGTAGCACTGCGTGTCGTTATGTCACCAGACACAGCCATAGCACAGAGAATAACCAGGGGCGGATTGGTCATAGACCTTACAGGGAAATTTCCCGGTGGGCCGATGTCCAGCGGGCCTCCTGAGCACTCCTCACAGCCAGCCAGTGGAAGTTTTTAGGGATGTATTTTGTGATGGACTGTGGCATTTCACTCTGTTGGGGTGGTATAATGTGCCACAATATGGTATTGCTGGCCCTGCCTTCCATCAATTTGGACCGGACTTCAAAACGGGGCCACGTTTAGTATTTTTAATAGGGCCACTTTAAGTTCCCAGTCCGCCCCTGAGATTAACACACCGGCTACCTGGGATTCGCGCGCCGCAGCCTCGCTATCACATCTCTTGTAAGCCTGCGTCAGAGGCTAGTGACGTCATCTCAGAGGGGCGTGGCGTTTGGGTAGCGTGCTTGGGGAAGATGGCGGTGCCCTTGTCTCTGGAGTTGGAGAGTTTACTAAATCCACAGCCCCAGTTTTGGGATCCCGAGGACGATCCCGATGAAGGTACGAGGCGCGGCATCTAGATTATATATACCTTATCTGTGCTGAAGGGGAAGCGGGGTTTTAGAAGCGTTACAGTTAGGCTGCGTGAAACCCACGTGTAACCTGTGTGTGAACGGAACCTCCTCTCAGGGACAAGTCATATAAACAAGCTTTCCTCACCGGCTCCGAGAAGTGTCTTCAAGTAGTTTACATTCTCTGGCACTGACCTTTTTCCTGACTGTGTTAGGGCATGTTCACATTGTGGTATGTTCCTTAACAAAACTGTGAAGCCAGCGTCATGTCTGTGCCCTGTTATTTGCAGTGGAATTTTGTGTTGCGTTTATATGGTTGCCCACAGTTTCTGGAGATAGAATATCCGCATGTGGACCCACTGTGGGAAACATTTAAGGCTGCGTGCCCCTATCCCATCACGAGCAATGCTGCACCTGGCACCCCTAAGAAAACACCGGGGCAGCAAGTGGGCACTTTGTCTAACGTGGCATATGCCATACCTTTTGTGGAAAACAGAACACACTGCTGGGTGATGCCAGTCTATACTGGGGATGTTCCATGACAACAAAGCGTAGGAGACAAGCATTTGATCAGCGGCTGTCCGCTGGTTCTCTCACCCCTGTAGGACTGCTGGAGGTAGCTGACTGCCTGTACTCGACTGTCCGCTGGTTCTCTCACCCCTGTAGGACTGCTGGAGGTAGCTGACTGCCTGTACTCGACTGTCCGCTGGTTCTCTCACCCTGTAGGACTGCTGGAGGTAGCTGACTGCCTGTACTCGACTGTCCCGCTGGTTCTCTCACCCCTGTAGGACTGCTGGAGGTAGCTGACTGCCTGTACTCGACTGTCCGCTGGTTCTCTCACCCCTGTAGGACTGCTGGAGGTAGCTGACTGCCTGTACTCGACTGTCCGCTGGTTCTCTCACCCCTGTAGGACTGCTGGAGGTAGCTGACTGCCTGTACTCGACTGTCCGCTGGTTCGGTAGTTTACACAATTGTGAAGTGGAACGAAATTTATTGGATCATTTAAACTTTTTTTGTAATAAAACTTAAAAGTGGGGCGTGCAAAATTCGGCCCCCTTGCATTAATACTTTGTTGCGCCACCTTTTGCTGCGATTACAGCTGCAAGTCGCTTGGGGTATGTCTCTATGAGAGATGAGCGAGCAGTGCTCGTTACGAGCACTGTAACGCTCGGGTCCCGTGTGAAATGCCCGCAGACATTGCGGATCCGTCCTCATCTGCATGTAAGTCAATGAGGACGGATCGTTTGGTATGACACTCATACCAAACGGTTCCGTCCTCACCCGTCTTAAAGTCAGGGAGGACGGAACCGTTTGGTATAAGTGTCATACCAAACGATCCGTCCTCATTGACTTACATGCAGATGAGGACGGATCCGCAATGTCTGCGGGCATTTCACACGGGACCCGAGCGTTACAGTGCTCGTAACGAGCACTGCTCGCTCATCTCTAGTCTCTATCAGTTTTGCACATCTAGAGACTGAAATTCTTGCCCATTCTTCCTTGCAAAACAGCTCGAGCTCTTTGAGGTTGGATGGCGAGCGTTTGTGAACAGCAGTTTTCAGCTCTTTCCACATATTCTCAATTGGATTCAGGTCTGGACTTTGACTTGGCCATTCTAAGATCTGGATACGTTTATTTTTGAACCATTCCATTGTAGATTTTGCTTTATGTTTGGGATCATTGTCTTGTTGGAAGATAAATCTCCGTTCTAGTCTCAGGTCTTTTGCAGACTCCAACAGGTTTTCATCCAGAATGGTCCTGTATTTGGCTACATCCATCTTCCCATCAATTTTAACCATCTTCCCTGTTGATGGAAAGCAGGCCCAAACCATGATGCTGCCACCACCATGTTTGACAGTGGGGATGGTGTGTTCAGGGTGATGAGCTGTGTTGCTTTTACGCCAAACATATCGTTTTGCATTTGTTTCCAAAAAGTTCGATTTTGGTTTCATCTGACCAGAGCACCTTCTTCCACATGTTTGGTGTGTCTCCCAGGTGGCTTGTGGCAAACTGTAAACAAGACTTTTTATGGATATCTTTGAGAAATGGCTTTCTTCTTGCCACTCTTCCATAAAGGCCAGATTTGTGAAGTGCTCGACTGATTGTTGTCCTATGGACAGACTCTCCCACCTCAGCTGTAGATCTCTGCAGTTCATCCAGAGTGATCATGGGCCTCTTGGCTGCATCTCTGATCAGTCTTCTCCTTGTTTGAGATGAAAGTTTAGAGGGACAACCGTGTCTTGGTAGATTTGCAGTGGTCTGATACTCCTTCCATTTCAATATGATCGCTTGCACAGTGCTCCTTGGGATGTTTAACCCCTTGGCGACCAGCGCCGTAATAGTACGGCGCTGCGGCAAGGTGCTAGACGCCCAGCGCCGTACTATTACTGAGCGCTGATCGGGCGGGTGCAGGAGCTGCGCCCGCCGATCAGAGTCGGGGGTCCGGCTGTGCCCAGGTGCCGGACCCCTGAGGAATGCGCCAGCATCGGTGAAAACACCGATGCCGGCACATTAACCCTTCATGTGCCGCGGTCAGCGCTGACCGCGGCACATGCGATGCGGGTCGGAAGGGGTTGCCATCGGGTCCCCGCGCTGCTGTGACGGGGACCCGATGGCTGAGATAGCAGCCGGATGCCTTCCTTAGGCATCCGGCTGCTATCTACGGAAGCCTGTGAGATCCAGCCCCCTGGATCTCACAGGCAGTGTGCTGGAAGTGTATTACATTGAGTAATACACTTCCAGCCAATGCATTACAATACAGAAGTATTGTAATGCATTGTAAGGGGATCAGACCCCCAAAAGTGAATAAAAAGTGTAAAATAAGAAAGTAAAAAAAGTGAAAAAATAAAGTTTTACAAAAAAAAAGTTTCAAGTTCTCCCAAAAAAGAAAAACGTCATTTTTACAAAATAATATAAAAAAAATTGTAAAAAATAGTGAAAAAAAATAAATAGACATATTAGGTATCGCCGCGTCCGTATCGACCAGCTCTATAAAAATAGCACATGATCCACCCCATCAGGTGCACGCAGTAAAAAAAAAAAAAAAAAAAACTGTGCCAAAACAGACATTTTTTGGTCACCTTCCCTTACAAAAAGTGTAATAGCAGGTGATCAAAAAGCGTATGTACCCCAAAATGGTACCAATCAAACCGTCATCTTGTCCCGCAAAAAATGAGACCCTACCTAAGACAATCGCCTGAAAAATAAAAAAATATGGCTCTCAGAAAATGGCAACACAAAAAATATTTTATTTTGTTCAAAAATGTATCTAATGTGTAAAACTTTCCAAAAATAAAAATTATACACATATTGGGTATCGCCGCGTCCATAACAACCTGCTCTATAAAAATATTGCATGAGATAGCCCCCCAGGCGAATGCTGTAAAAATAGTTTTTAAAAAACTAAGCCAAAACAGACTTTTTTTTCCCTTTTGCCTCACAAAAAGTGTAATAGCAGGCGATCAAAAAGGCATATTTGCCCCAAAATGGTACCAATCAAACCGTCATCTTGTCCTGCAAAAACGATACCCTACCTGAGACAATCGCCTGAAAACTGAAAAAAATACGGCTCTTTGAAAATGGCAACACAAAATAATGATTTTATTCTGTTCAAAAAATAAATCTAATGTGTAAAACTATCCAAAAATTAAAAAGTCAGACATATTGGGTATCGTCGCGTCCGTAACAACCTGCTCTATAAAAATATTACATGAGATGGCCCCCCGGGTGAATGGTATAAAAAATAAAAACTATGCCAAAACAACCATATTTTTCCCTCTTGCCTCACAAAAAGTGTAATAGCAGGCGATCAAAAAGGTGTATTTACCCCAAAATGGTACCAATCAAACCGTCATCTTGTCCTGCAAAAACGATACCCTACCTGAGACAATCGCCTGAAAACTTAAAAAAATATGGCTCTTTGAAAATGGCAACACAAAAAAAAGATTTTATTCTGTTCTAAAATGCATCTAATGTGTAAAACGTTCCAAAAATAAAAAAGTTAGACATATTGGGTATCGGCGCGTCCGTAACAACCTGCTCTATAAAAATATTACATGAGATAGCCCCCCAGGTGAATGTTGTAAAAAAATTTTTTAAAAAACCATGCCAAAACAGCTATTTGTTTTCACCTTGACTCACAAAAACTGTAATACCAAGCGATCAAAAAGTCTTATGTACCCCAAAATGGTACCAATCAAACCGTCATCTCGTCCCGCAAAAAATGAGCCCCCACATAAGACAATAACTCAAAAAATAAAAAATCAATGGCACCCGCAAACCAATCCATCAAAATCTGTTCTGCAAAATCCATATGGCGCTCCTTCTGTTTTGAGTCCTGCCATGTGCCCCAACAGCAGTTTACCACCACATATGGGGTGTTGCCGTATTCAGGAGAAAATGGGGAACAAATTATTGGGTGCTTTTCTCCTGTTACCTCTTGTGAAAATGAAAAATTTGCGGCTAAAGCAACATTTTATTGGAAGAAATGAAACTTTTCATTTTCATAGCCAAGTGTTTCCAAATTCCATAAAACGCTTAGGGGCTCAAAGTGCTCAGTACACCCCTTAATATATTCTTTGAAGGGTGTAGTTTCCAAAATGGGGTCACTTTTTGAGGGTTTCTACTGTAGGGGTACATCAGGGTCTCTCAATTACAAAATGGTGCCTAAAAACCATTCTAGCAAAATCTGCCTCCAAAATCCATATGGCGCTCCTTTCCTTCTGACCACTGCCACAAACCCATAGAGACGTTTACCACCACATATGGGGTATTTCTGTAAACTGCAGAATCAGAGCAATGTATATTGAGGTTTAGTTTGCTGTTAAACCTTGCTGTGTTGCAAGAAAAAAATTATTAACATGAATAATCTACCAAAAAATTGAAATTTTGAAATTTCACCTCCATTTTCCTTTAATTCTTGTGGAACACCTCAAGGGTTAACAAAGTTTGTAACAGCAGTTTTTTATAACTTGAGGGGTGTAGTTTCTAAAATGGGGTCATTTATGGGGGTTTCATTATGTAAGCCCCTCAAAATCACTTTATATCTGAATTGGTGCTCAAAAAAATGGTTTTGGAAAATTTGGTGAAAATTTGAAAAATGGCTTCTAAACTTCTAAGCCCTCTAACGTCCTAAAAAAGTAAAATGACATTTACAAAATGATGCCAACATAAAGTAGACATATGGGGAATGTAAAATAATAACTATTTTTGGAGGTATTACTGTGTATTTTGAAAGTAGAGAAATTGAAATTTGCAAATTTTTCCAAATTTTTGGTAAATTTGGGATTTTTTCATAAATAAGGGTGAAATATATTGACTCAAATTTATGACTGTCATGAAGTACAATGTGTCACAAGAAAACAATCTCAGAATGTCCTGGATAAGTAAAAGCGTTCTAAAGTTATTACCACATAAAGTGACACATGTCAGATTTGCAAAAAATCGCCTGGGCATGAAGGTGAAAACAGGCCCGGGGTTGAAGGGGTTAAAGCTTGGGAAATCTTTTGGTATCCAAATCCGGCTTTAAACTTCTCCATAACAGTATCACGGACCTGCCTGGTGTGTTCCTTGGTCTTCATGATGCAGAACCCTGAGACTATCACAGAGCAGGTGCATTTATACGGAGACTTGATTACACACAGGTGGATTCTATTTATCTTCATCAGTCATTTAGGACAATATTGGATCATTCAGAGATCCTCAATGAACCTCTGGAGTGAGTTTTCTGAACTGAAAGTAAATGGGCCGAATAATTTTGCACACCCCACTTTTCAGTTTTATTATTACAAAAAAAAGTTTAAATGATCCAATAAATTTTGTTCCACTTCACAATTGTGACCCACTTGTTGATTCTTCACCAACAATTTAAAATGTTATATCGTTTTGTTTGAAGCCTGAAATGTGGCAAAAGGTTAAAGTTCCAGGGGGCCGAATACTTTCGCAAGGCGCTGTACCGTACTT
Organism: Rhinella marina; assembly: GCA_900303285.1. Classification (NCBI taxonomy): domain Eukaryota; kingdom Metazoa; phylum Chordata; class Amphibia; order Anura; family Bufonidae; genus Rhinella; species Rhinella marina. The sequence continues at coordinate 86,021 of ONZH01028053.1, forward strand.
TCTTAAATTTCCTTTTTTTACAAGCTTTGTAGCTGTACCATGTGACCTGCCTTCACTTCCACCCAATATCTTCTACATCATGTGCCTTTCATTGCCCAACTGCAGGCACTACCTCTTATGTACTTGTCATCAGTGATCTACGTGGACCGGTCCCATGGTCTTTGTACTGCGTCTGGCTGCCTGCTTGTTCGAGGACCTTCTGTGATGTCAGCCTGGTCCTACGCAGATAGTATGCACTGCACATGCTCCTGGGTGTAGTGGACGAGTTTCTATTTTTTGTTTTCCATTCTTTCCATTGTATCTTGTTCTGATAATAGATGACTGCACCATTGTCCAAAAAAGAAATTTTACCTGTTGTGTTGCTCCCTGAAACGTGTCTAGCTGATGACCATACACAGTGGACACCACACTATGTGTATTGGAGTGTTTTTTTTTTTTTTTACTCCAGGTGCATGGACTGTCGCAGGTGCACCTAATTTTTGACGAGGCACTAGTCTTGGATGATACACCGGTATTGGCGATATACCACTGTATTAGGAAACGGCAATTACAAATACAAATGATGACAGACCTGCGTCTCCCTCTCCTATAAAAGGCTCAGGCTGTGGTATAAAACAAAACAACCGGCATCAGTGAGACCACAGCCGGAGGATCCATAGCGGCTTCTGAGTCCTGTGGAGCGTGAGGAGAGGGCTGGACTGACCTAGTGAGATGGTAAGTCACTGATAGAGTAGGCAAAGTATGTGACTCATTGCAGCCATATTAAACTGTTGCATCTTTTATTATTTGTTTTGCTCACAACAAAGATGTTGAGGAAGCGATGTAAGCAGTCATGTGACCACGCGCTCCCTTGTCCTGACCTATAGAGCCCAGAGTTAGGGTGCCTTCACATGCGGCAGAAATTTCTGCGACTCAAAATCAGTTCCATTCATCTTAATGGGGCTTTCAGAAAACCATGTGCTTGCTGCCCCACTTAAATTAATGGAACTGATTTTCAGTCATGGAATATTCTGCCACAAAATCTGCCTTGTGTGAAGGCACCCATGTGTTTGGTGCATGACTCCTCACAATACAAGACAGGTGCGTGTATGCTGGGTATAGATCTGTAGGATCTCATGCTTGCTTATTATATGCAGGATTTACTCCACTCTCCTGATCAGACCTGCAAAGAGAAGCATAGTTACCTGCACCCCTGTGCTGGAACCCAGCACCTTCGCTCCCCAGCCTCGCTGCCTTTCTCGGGTCCCTGTCTATCAACATCCGCTTCGACACCACTGCAGTCAATCACTGGCCGCAGTGGTGACGTTCTCCCCTTTATATCACATGATCAATTGACCTGACAGAAAGGAACATATCACAGCAGTATCAATTGCCCCTGTGCACTATAATGGCCCCCTTGTGGCCCCCAGTGTTTGGGTATATGATATATTATCGTGGGAATATTTTTGAAATCGCCCAACCCTACTAGGCACACACCTAGTTATAAATTAGACAAATTCTCTGGCAGTGTATGGGGGGAGTCAAAGGCCAGCGTAAAAAGCTAGTATTTGTAAATGACCACCAATGATTTTTGCTGATTGCAGACACCTGTTCACAGGGCGATTATCAGAAACAAATACAGTGGGGGTCATTTACAAACAGTTTTACTCCTTTTTTTTTTTTTTTTTTTTTTTTTTTTTTTTTGGGGGATAAATTGCCGAACAACCCCTCTTATTTTTGTAGCATGGGCGTTTTTATGCTGCTTTTAACACAAAAGAGTGGTGGAGGCTGGACTGGGCCAGGAACTCCGGCTCCTGCAAATTTACTAATTTTACGCCAGGAAAAAAGTGTTGCCAAAAAACTACGCCAGCTAGCGACTGGTGTAGATTTACAGGCAGTCGCATGGACTTCCAACGATGTGCTTAATTTATGACAAGGTGCACGCCCCATCATAATTTATTTATGGAGAGCATCAACACAGAGACAAGGGACTTTTGAAACATCATTCCAATACATGATATACAATATGAGTGCTCATCCTTTAGGTGGTAATACCGCTTTAAAGGGTATTATCAGCTAGGAATGTTAGATGAGATTGATTTTAGGTTTCTTTGGCATTTCCCCTGCACAGCAGTGCTCCCCTGATAATCTTTTGTCTAGATTAATTTCATAAGCTATGTTATCATGGTGAGAATTTGTTTTTCTGACAAGCTCCAAATCCCATTCTTCATGATAAAACTCTTGCTGTGTGCAGCTACCATGCAGGGAAGCTTTCTGCTTGTGGATTTATAAACCTGTTTGCAGGACGTTTCTTTACTCTCCCTATTGGTGGCTTTGGGCAGACAGGCTTTTATCATTTTAAGGGGTTCTCTGGTTTCTAGATATTTGTGACCTATTAGGACAGAGCATCAGTAGTTACACTCTAACCCCCACCAACCAGCTGTTTTTGGAATGATGCAGGAAACGGAGGGCTCCGTCTACTGTGTACTCGCCATGACAGTGTACTGCAGTTCATCTTCCATTAAAAGACTTGTCCGCTTTTCCTTTATTGACGACCTATCCTCAAGTATGAGATCAGCGGGGGGCCGACCCCAGCACCCCTGCCGATCAGCTGCTTGAAGAGACCACAGCCCTTGTACAAGTACTGCCTTCTCTTCACTGTTTACCTGTTCACTGCAGTGGTGAGCAAATAGAATTACAACTCTTCCATCCCGTTTACTTCAATGGGACAGCTCCTTCCTATTCAAACTAAATACAGAGCTGTCCCATCGAAGTGAATGGGGACAACGGAGTTGTAATTATAGCGGCTCACCACTGCAGTGGCAACAGAGTGAGCTGGTATACAGTCAAGAGAAAGCAGCACTGGTACCAGCGCTGCTTTGTCTTCAAACAGCTCATTGTTAGGGGTGCCCACAGTTGCCACCCAACTAATATTGAGGACCTTTCCTGAGGACCCTCAAAGAGGCTCTGTCACCAGGATAAACCCTATTAAACCAGACATACTGGCTGGTAGGACTCATCATGCTGATTAAAACTGTACCTTTCTTTTGTCTGTATGATAAATAGCTGCAGAGATATCAGCGTTTTTTAATTCATACGCAAATGAGCAATTCAAGCACTCAGAGGCGGAGATGAATATTCTGAGCACTGCTCTGTAACACCCCCCGTGCTCTGCACATGCCCCCTCCCACTGACAGGGCTAGACAGCAGGCTGTAGGTAGAGCTGTGTCCAGGAGCTGTGTGCTAGCAATATCGCATACACTATAGCTTCACCACACTGAGATTGCTCTGAAAGCTGATATACATATCACTGTATTCATAGTCAGAGTATAGAATTATACAGACACCAGTGATATGTGTTACCTTATAAGCCTAGAAACCAAACATCATGATGTGGCAATGTTATAGCTTGGTGGTTAAGTGGTCGGTGTGTAGAGATCCTAGGTTTGAATTTAGGGAAAGACATTACATTTTATTTTCTTCCACATTTATCCCATAAGAAAAGTCTGTTTTTATTATGCTTAGAAAGCCAATAAGTATTACTGGTTTCTTTATAATCATATATTGTGTCTGTGAATAAACAGTAATAGGTTTTTAGAATGAAAACACTTTTCTCAATATAGTAAGGCCTTTTTATTATATATTAATTATATAAATAATATGGTTTTGAATTAAAAAAAAACAAATAACAGAAAATGTACCTTATTTTTCGCCCCATAAGACGCACTTTTTCCCCCTTAAAATGGAGGGAAGACGCTAGTGTGTCTTATGGGGTGCATACAGGGCAAAAAAAGTAAAATTTGCGGCGCTTTACTTGTGCATGGTACATCGCAGGCTGCGCTGAATAGAAACGGCAGCCTGCGATGTACTGTACCAGACATCCGTGTTACCTGAAGAGGGAGAGCCCAGGGGCTGCAGCGCTTGCTTGTTGGTAGTGACGGCCGCATGGTATGCCGGGTGGTAAGGAAAGGTCTGTTGCGGCGGGCGTTGGGTGCTAGGGACAGGTGGTGTGGCTGGTGCAGGGCCCCATCTGGTGCCGACTGATAGGGACTTGCCGGACGATTTGCAGGGAGACATTGATAGGAGCGTGGGAGCAGGCAGATGAGGGTCGGAGCAGGCTTTTCTGCCACACATGCCTGCTCCTGTGTTCATGCCCTAAAAGCTGATGAGTGGCATGGGGGCTGATAAGAGGTATAAGGGCTGATAGGAGGCTTGGGGACTTATGGGAGCCAAGGGGTCTGATGGGAGGCCTGAATGGGGGTCTTATTTAGATTGGGGCTCTTATCTGAGGTCTGATTGGGGGTCATTTACATTGGGGTCTGAGCTGAGGTCTTATTGATGGCTCATTAACATTGGGGGTCTTATTGGGGCTTTAAAACATTGGAGTTTTAATTAACATTGGGGGTCTGATTAGTGGTCTGACCTGAAGTCTAATGAAAAATATTTTTTTCTTATTGTCCTCCTCTAAAACCTAGGTGCGTCTTATGGGCCGTTGTGTCTTATAGGGCGAAAAATACGGTATATCTCTCTGGGATTTGAACCTAGGATCTCTAGATGCATGGCAGACCACTACACCACTAAGCTATAGCATCACCTCATAGATATTTATGGTGTTTTTATGCTTATAAGGTAACACATATCTCTGGTGTCTGTATAATCATATATTCTGACTATGAATAAAGCAGTAATATGTAGATGAGCTTTCTGAGAAGTGTGTGTGATATCTACATGCTAGCACAGAGCTCCTGGACAAAGCTCTGCCCTCAGCCTGCTGTCTAGCCCTGTCAGTCAATGGGATGGGGGGAGTGTGTCGAGCACAAGGGGTGCTACAGAGCAGTGCTCAGAATATTCAGCCCCCGCCTCTGAGAGCTCAAATTGCTTATTTGCATATGTATAAAAACGCTGATATCTCTGCAGCTATTTATCATACAGACAAAAGAAAGGTACAGTTTTAATCAGCATGATGAGTCCTACCAGCCAGTATGTCTGGTTTAATAGGGTTGATCCTGGTGACAGAGCCTCTTAAAGGGGTTATTCAGGAAAAGATATTTATGACTTATCCTCAGGATAGGTCATCAGTAGTGATGATACACTATTCGGCCGAACATGGCGGCGCTCGTGACTTAGCCAATTAGTGTGCGGGAAGGTGCTGGCATTCACTGTAATGCCAGTAGCCATCTTAGCTACTGACATTACACTGATTGGATGGCTGGGAACGCGTCATCGGGTGCTATAAAGCACCCGGTGACATGTGACCGGATCATACCGAGCAGGGAGAGCTGCTGCAAGCAGGGACAGACAGAGTAGGGACAGAAGAACGCTAGACAGGGATAGAATTTCTGTTTCAAATACCAAAAGCCCTTTTAAGGGCTATTATATCTTGCTGGCAAACTTTTTATTTTATTTTGGGGGTGTTGAAAATAGCGCTAGGTGGCCTGCCATTAAAGGGGTTGTCCGAGTTATTTTTTTGTTCTTTATATGTTTCTAACTTGTCAGGTATAACAACTTTCCCATATACTTTGTGTTTCTAAAGCTGCTGGTTTCTCAGAGTTGACTGAGGGTCACATGACCTGTGATGTCACCTTATCTCTCTGCTCTGTGATGTTTCGTTCACAAGCCTCAGAGTTCAGTCTGTACACGAGACGTCACTGGCCACGCCCCCTTCCTTTGCCGGGCTCCTGCTATCTGCTCTCCCTGGTTTCCTTCAGATAAAACATTAACCCCTTCAGCCAGAGGGCTCAAGGCTTTAGAACAAACAGTAGCTGCAGCAGTGAGAGGAGACAAATGCTGGGCAAGGAGCTATAGAGGAATTGTATTGTACAAGAACAGGTAGGGAGAATTTCCTGTGTGTATCAGCATTGTCATTGTACAGCTGGGACTTGTAGTCCTACACATACAACATGCTGCTGAGTATTCCAGCAGGCAGACATGTCACTCAGCACTTGTATTCATTCCCTTTGCAGAGAGGGGGGGAGAAGGGGGAGGGGCTGAGATTGTTGTTATTGCATGTAAACAAAGACCAGAAGAGAACCAGGGAAATTAGGAAATATGGATTTTTTTTGCCTAAAACTTGCTTAACTTAGTTATATATTGCTGCCCATCAGATTTACAGTGCTATATATTTTTTTTCATAACTCGGACAACCCCTTTAACGCCACCTGTGCAGCTGCTGTATGATACTCTCTGTATACTATATACCTGACATCCTTTGCTATTATTTCTGCTGTTAAGCCTGCAGTACCTCTTTTGCGTTTTGCTGTATAACATTTGCGCAAGGAGGGACTTGTGTAGGGATAGGATTTGGCTAGGCAGGGCTAGTATTTCTGTTCAAAAGTCCCAAAAGTCCATTATTATATCTGGCTGCATTTTTTTTTTTTTACTTTGGGGTAGAGCTGGGCGATATGGCCAAAAAAAAAAATCTCGACTTCTTCTTCTTCTTCTTTTTTTTTTTTTTATTTTTTTTTTTTTTTAATTTTGGACGATTCACGATTTAAATCTCGATTTTCATATGTTAGTAAAAATATAAAAAAAAAATTAAAAAAAGCCCACTGTGCCCCCATCAGACCTCAGATCAGCCCACTGTGCCCCCATCAGACCTCAGATCAGCCCACTGTGCCCCCATCAGACCTCAGATCAGCCCACTGTGCCCCCATCAGACCTCAGATCAGCCCACTGTGCCCCCATCAGACCCCACATCAGCCCATTGTGCCCCATCAGACCCCACATCAGCCCATTGTGCCCCTCCAGACCTCAGAGCAGCCACCATCATAATAAAAAAAAAAAAAATCCCCCAACCGTCCTGCGCCGCGGTTCCGCTCCACGTCAGACGCCCCTCTTCTTCTCCCGGCGCTGCACTGTTACCTGACTGCGTGCAGCGTCAGGTCAGAGTGCGTGCGATACGTCCTGACGCTTTACGCGATCAGGACAGTGCAGCGCAGCCCCAGAAAATAAGGGGCGCGCCGGACACCGGAGCGGAGCCGTGGCACAGGACAGGTGAGAGATTTTTTTTATTTTATCTGGCGGGCGCCATTTTAGGAAAATCGAGTTCACGATTTTCCTAAAAAATAAAATCGTGAGGCTTTCAATTGGCGAATTAATCGAATTAATTCGATTAATCGCCCAGCCCTATATCAGCGTAACCATCCCACTTCTGTGTTCTAAAAAGTTCACTGCTCACAATAAAGGCAGACGCTCTGCATGTGGAAAAGTCTCTGATCAGTTCCGTAGTGTCACAAGGAGGGAAAAGTTTTGGAAGATGGTGAAGGAGTACCTAGCTGACTGTCAACGTCCTCAGCGATCCCTCTGTCCCTTAACCATAATTTTTTTGTCGGTCAGCGCAGCAGCAGCATGTTGCCCACAATTTTTTTGACGCTCAGCAGCAGCAGGCAACCATAATTTTTAACATGTTCAGCTCTGCTGCATGTCAACCATAATTTTTAACACGTTCAGCTCTGCTGCATGTCACCCATAATTTTTTACACGGTCAGCTCTGCTGCATGTCACCCATAATTTTTTACACTGTCAGCTCAGAAGCAGCACATCACCCCTATATCGGTCACATGGCCTTGTTGCAGCTCAGCCCCATTCAAGTCAGTGGGGGTGAGCTGCAATACCAAGCACTGCCGCTATATGGCACTGTCCTTTGAAAGCTGCCGGGAGCCTGCATCGCTCACCAGAGCTCTGGTCTGGACTTGGACTCCCACTGATGTGGATGAGGATAAGTCATCATTATCTTTTGCAGGGTAGCCCCTTGGGAACTGAGATGCACCAGCATGACCACTATAGAGTGGAGGCAGCCTTTTGCTCTACTTTCTTGTCTTCAGTGCCAGTGGCAACTGAAAATAACTACAACCCCTGGCAAAAATTATGGAATCACCAGTCTCTGAGGATGTTCCTTCAGTTGTTTAATTTTGTTGAAAAAAAACTGATCACAGACATGACAAAAAACTAAAGGCATTTCAAATGGCAACTTTCTGGCTTTAAGAAATACTAAAAGAAATCAAGAAAAATAATTGTGGTAGCCAGTAACAGTTACATTTTTAGAACAAGCACAGGGAATAAATTATGGAATCACTCAATTCTGAGGAAAAAATTATGGAATCACCCTGCAAATTTTCATTACAAACAATAACACCTGCATCAGATTAAATCTGCTCGTTAGTGTTCAGGTAAAAAGGAGCTCACACCTTGGAGAGCTGGTGCAACAAGTGGACTGACATGAATCACGGCTCCAACACCAGAGATGTCAATTGAAAAAAAGGAGAGGATTATCAAACTCCTTAAGAGGGTAAATCATCACGCAGTGTTGCACAAGATGTTGGTTGTTCACAGTCAGCGGTGTCTAAAACCTGGACCAAGTACAAACAACATGGGAAGGTGGTTAAAGGCAAGCATACTGGTAGACCAAGGAAGACATCAGAGCGTCAAGACGGAAAACAAAGCAATATGCCTTGAAAACAGAAGATGTACAACAAAACAAATAAGGAACAAACGGGAGGAAACTGGAGTCAACGTGTGTGACCGAACTGTAAGAAACCGCCTAAAGGAAATGGGATTTACATACAGAAAAGCTAAAAGAAAGCCATCACTAACACCTAAACAGAAAAAAAACAAGGTTACAGTGGGCTAAGGAAAGGCAATCGTGGACTGTGGATGACTGGATGAAAGTCATATTCAGTGATGAATCTCAAATCTGCATTGGGCAAGGTGATGATGCAGGAACTTTTGTTTGGTGCCGTTTCAAAGAGATTTATGCAGACGACTATCTGAAGAAAACGTGCAAATTTCCACAGTCATTGATGATATGTGACTGCATGTCAGGTAAAGGCACTGGGGAGATGGCTGTCATTACATCTTCAAAAAATGCACAGGTTTACATTGACATTTTGGACACTTTTCTTATCCCATCTATCGAAAGGATGTTTGGGGATGATGAAATCATTTTTCAAGATAATAATGCATCTTGCCATAGAGCAAAAACTGTGAAAACATTCCTTGAAGAAAGACACATAAGGTCAATGTCATGTCCTGCAAACAGTCCGGATCTCAATCCAATTGAAAATCTGTGGTGGAAGTTAAAGAAAATGGTCCATGACAAGGCTCCAACCTGCAAAGCTGATCTGGCAACAGCAATCAGAGAAAGCTGGAGCCAGATTGATGAAGAGTACTGTTTGTCACTCATTAAGTCAATGCCTCAGAGACTGCAAGCAGTTATAAAAGCCAGAGGTGGTGCAACAAAGTACTAGTGATGTGTTGGAGTGTTATTTTATTTGTTTTTCATGATTCCATATTTTTTTCCTCAGAATTGAGTGATTCCATAATTTATTCTCAGTGCTTGTTCTCAAACTGTAACTGTTACTGGCTACCACAATTATTTTTCTTGACTTCTTTTAGTATTTCTTAAAGCCAGAAAGTTGCCATTTGAAATGCCTTTAGTTTTTTGTCATGTCTGTGATCAGTTTTTTTTCAACAAAATTAAACTGAAGGAACATCCTCAGAGACTGGTGATTCCATAATTTTTGCCAGGGGTTGTAATTGGTGGAGATGCCAGGTGTTGGATCCCCCAGATCTAGATGACCTAACCTGATAGCCAGGAGGTCAGACTGAAGTCTGTGTATGTTGTAGTTTCAAAAATATCTAATTCCAACATATTCATCCCTTCAGTCACTTGGAGAAGCGCTTCCCTCATGCATAGTACAAGCCTGCTGCATCCTTTAGTGCAGGGGTGAACAACCTGCAGGCCGCATGCAGCCCCCAGAGCCATGGTTTGCGGCTCCCGTACTGCTGGGCAGAAACATAGCTGATCCTGGGATCAGCTGTGTTTCTTCCTGGAGCGCTGCACAGCGATGGGTTACAGGTTTTGTTACTGTAGCAGGAGCGGAAAGGGTCCCCGACTATTAGTGAGAGCGGGGAAGCCGAGGAGAAGACAGAAGCACTTTATCAGCTTCTCCTCTATGAGCACTCTTTCTGGATGTCTCAGGAGCAGAGGAGCACAGAGCTGCAGAACCCCCCCCCCCCCCCCCCCCGGCTGGTTTCCCTGTAATTGGAGCTCCTTTGGATGCTCCAGTTACAGTCGAAATAGTGCAAAAAAAAAAACTCTTTTGTCTCGCACAGGTCTTTCAGTGACCTCTTGGGGGGGCAAATTATGTGGTAAAAATATATATTAAAAAAAAGTTACAAAATTATTTTAAATGTGAAAAATAAATAATACAAAAAAGAGAATAAAAAAAAGAGAAAAATATTGTGTCAAAAATAGAAAATTATTGTCTTTTTATAACCCCTCGGGGGACATATTATGTGACAAAAATATATTTAAAAAAAATTATAGAAAATTCTAAAAAAAAATAAATAAAAATTTAAAAAATGAAAAGGAAATTAAAAAAAGAAAAAAAAAATAAATAGAAAAAGTATTCATTGTCCTTCAACAGTCTTTTTATGACCCCTTGTGCGACATATGTGGCAAAATATATTTAAAAAATAAGTAATAAACCAATTATAAAAAAAATACAATAAAATGTTAATAAAATGCAAATAAAAAGGAAAGTGCAAAATTTAAAAAGTGACCCTGTCCCCCAAGGTCTTTTTATGACCTCTTGGGGGACATATTATGTAGCAGAAATATATTAAAAATTAAGTTAAAAAAAAAAACTGAAAAAAATCAAAGAAAAAAACACCCACACCAACCAAAACCATCACCATTACCGCCCCATTCACATATACATATAGTACACGGCCTACACAAAATAGGGAGCTAATTATAATAATTTTTTTTTTTGCGTAAGTTTGCATATTTAAAGAATAAGGAGCTATAGTTTGAAAAAAAAAAAAAGCTTTTTAAAAAAACGTTTTGTACAGTTTCCCCTAATAAAAATTGTTGCAAAAATTATTTTGGTAGTCCAATAAATAAGATAGTTACAACCGTTTGAACCACCACGCATGCCAAATCACAAAAAAGTGTCTAGTCATTAAGGTCTTTTCATACCTGGTCATTAAAGCGTGCGCCTTCCCCACTAGCAAGTGCCTACTGGGTATTTCAGGGCTCCTATAACTGGGGGTGGGGGCAGGAGATGGTAATAACTAGTGAGCGCCGTCCTCTGCAGTGAATGAAAACGTTGATTTATGAATAGGAGGCAGGATGGAAGGAAATGTCGCCACTTTTCTGGTAAAAATGATTTTTAACAAGTTCCTGCAGCATTTCCTCTGAAAAAGAAGATTCATACGCTGCCCCTCTGCCTCCATATTTCGGTTCCTGCACTGTTTACACCTGGCAGTGCATGGGCATAGTCAATAGCCAATGACTGGCTTCAGCAGTGACATGCTGCTTGTGGCCACATCACCGCGTAAGCCAGTCATTGGCTGGAGAGGTGTATGACCATGTCCATGCACTGCCAGGTGTAAACGGCTGAGGCAGTGCGAAGGATGGAGCGGTGGGGAGCAGGTATGTATAACTCTTCGGTTTCTGGGACCATGCTGCAGCACGCTATTTGGGACAATTACTGGGAACAAGTGTTCATAGGAAGGCTCATATCTTATGTCTGGCCAATATAATCGTGCAGCTGATCAGTCGATAAACAATGGAATTTCTCGTTTGTTGGCTGATTTGCATATTTTATCAGGATGAAAGATGTACGATTATCTGCAGCACATCTCCCAGTGTAATCAGGAATGGGCTACCAATAATCAATATAACTAAATGAAGGAGGAATGACCGTGGTAGCGATCATTCCTCCCCAGTCACTTTGTGCTGGCTTGTGTAATAGGCTGATGAGCGCTGATCAACTTTTCTTTTTATTTGCTGCTCCTTGAAATAGAGCGATGTGACAATGTGGCCCCAGACCAAAAACCGTTGTGCACCCCTGCTTTAGTGCATCCTTTAACGCAATATTTTCTAATAGTAGAATGGGCCTGTACCTGTAAGTTGCTGTCCTTACATAGAGCAGCATATGAAGGTGACTGTTCTGCCTTAGGACATGCAAGTTTGGATTCCTAAGGCCTTATTCATACTGTGCAGATTCTAGTTAATATTTTACATCCTTTTACCTACCTCAAAAACAGGTTGTGAAAAGGGGCAACTAATTCCAAATTCCATAGAAATATTTCCAACATACTTTTCTGTATTTACCAGCGGAGGGCATGAGACCTAATACAGAGTGCTGTGAATGTAGAGGTTACTAAACATTTCTGTTACAAAAACAAAGAATTGTCATGTTTTTCATCCCCTCATTTTATTTCTTTGTAAAATTGAGGTCTGGGTTTTCCAGACAGTGTGATTTGTTGGGAGACAGCATGATGACCTAAATATCGTGTATCACAGAGTTAGACAGTGTAACATGACAGATATGTACATGATGCTGAGATTTGTAACCTCTGTGAAGACAAAAGGCAGTAATCCAGAAAATCCTTGTCTATTTCTTGGATTTTTGAAAACCCACAGTAGTGTAGAGGCATTATCAACATTTCCTCTAATGAGCACATTATTGCTGCAGTCATGTAAAACATGAGAATTATTATCTTGTGGATTATTTTGCTGATACTGGTCTCTGGCATCAAGAGACTTGCAGTAACCTGGCATGGCCACTACACAGTAGGCAGTGCTGTGCTTCCTCTCTTCTTTGTAATTTCAAGCACCTGAGGCTGCTGCAAACAGCTGATCAGTGGGTGTGTCGATTGTCGGACCCCCAGCAAGGACAGGTCATCAATCTCTAGAACTCAGAAAACTCCTTTAAAAGGGGTTATCCCATGACTAATGTAAAAAAATGTACAGATATGATATAGGACATGACAATCTCTTTCTAACAAAGCTAGAACCAGCCCTATACCTCACATGGATCCAGAGATCGCCCCATACATTGCTCTACTAGATTTAGGCAGCTCAAGAGAAGTGTCTTTTCTGCTACAGCTTAAGGCGTGTGTCTCAGCTCTCCCCATCACGGCTAAGGAGGCGGTTGAAGTATGAAACTCAGCATGTGCGGCCATCTCAGTAAGCAGGACAAAGAAATAAGAAAAAGAAACTGCAGGTTGTGCTATACAGACATTTTATTGAATAACTCTGTGGCTATGCTAAATCTTTACATTCAGTTCCATGGTATTCAGATCCAGGTGCTGGTTTGAAGTGTAGAATATTTTTCATGGCACAACCCCTTTAAGGGTGTGATCGCATTTCACAGTTTTGTGGCGTTCAAGACGTGGCCATGCTGTGATCAAAAAAACGCTCCGCTGTGTGGGACGCATCGTGCTTTAAAAGGGATGTCTCACTTCAGCATTTATCAAGTAGGCAAAGTTAATACAAGGCTTTTATTGATTTATTTGAATTATTTTTCAGTCAGATTTTACACTGCTTGTATCCAGGGTTACATAGCGATCCACTCCATTCTCCTTGTAGGTGCGGGTCCCAGAGGTGGGAACCGCACCTATCGGACAATGAGGCATATCCTAGCGATATGCCCCCATTGTCTGAGATGGGAATACCCCTTTAACCTCATTAATTGACTTTTTTTCATAAAAAAATAAAAACTATAGTACCCAGAAACATTATCAGAATTACATAGTAACATAGTTTATAAGGCCGAAAAAAGACATCTGTCCATCCAGTTCAGCCTATTATCCTGCAAGTTGATCCAGAGGAAGGCAAAAAACCTGGGAGGTAGAATTAGGATTATTTAATTTAGAAAAAAGACAAGTAAAGGGAGATCTAATAACTATGTATAAATATATCAGAGGTCAGTACAGAGATCTCTCCCACCATCTATTTATCCCGAGGACTGTGACTGTGACGAGGGGACATCCTCTGCGCCTGGCGGAAAGAAGGTTTGTACATAAACATAGAAGAGGATTCTTTATGGTAAGAGCAGTGAGACTATGGAACTCTCTGCCTGAGGAGGTGGTGATGGTAAGTTCACTAAAAGAGTTCAAGAGGGGCCTGGATGTATTTCTGGAGTGTAATAATATTACAGGTTATAGTTACTAGAGATGGGTTGTTGATCCAGGGAGTTATTCTGATTGCCTGATTGGAGTCGGGAAGGAATTTGCTTCTACCTCACAGGGGTTTTTTTGCCTTCTTCTGGATCAACTTGCAGGATAACAGGCTGAACTGGATGGACAGATGTCTTTTTTTCAGCCTAAACTATGTTACTATGTAAATGTACAACCTCATACATGTATAGCTTATGCCACATAATGCTGCCTTTTATCACTAACTGCCTCCTGCGCTAAAAGCTCCACTTACATAAATTAGTTTCATCAGCTTGTCCCCAGATATCAGTAACGGACTTGTACAGTTGCAGGCCTCTCTGTCCTTGTCCATCATGACAATAATAAGACCACAGTCCACTCCGCTCCTAACGTGAGTATGGAGCTTTTTTATTGGATGTTTGGGCATCATCAGTATTGCTGTGTTGCCTGTACCGTTCACAGCGGGCAGTGCTCTCATCAAGCAGAATACGTATTCAGAAGCATAAAACCGCCTGTCCAGGTGTATATGATGCTTGTACAGAGATTATTGTGACCTCTGTTAGCTGTGAAGTTTGGTGGAGGAGGGATAATGCAATCGGGTTGTCTTTCTGGGTTTGGCCTAGGCCTCTTAGTTCCAGTAAAAGGAAATATTCAGCATACCAAGACATTTTGGACAATTGTATACTTCCAACTTTAGAAGAACAGTTTGCAGAAAGTATTTTTCTGTTCCAGCATGACTGTGCCCCAGTGTACAAAGCAAGGTCCATGAACACATGGTTGGGTGAATTTAATATGGCCTGCACAGAGCGCTGACCTCAACTTAGGACCATAGAACACCTTTGGGATGAAGCCAGGCCTCCTCAACCGACATCAGTACCTGATCTTATAGATGCTCTTCTGGATGAATGAGCAAAAGTTCCCACAGACCCAGTTCAAAATCTTGTAGAATATCTTTCCAGAAGAGTCCCCCCAAATTCTGACTTGGGCCTCTCACTTAGTTAAGCCAGTACTCTCCGCTCTGCACTGATGAGGCACATTTACCCCAAAACAGCTGTCTGCAGATGAGGTGCATTTATTATCCAAGTCATGTCTCAAGGCCTATTTAAAGGGCCGAACACTGACTTATCGGCGAGCTGCCTTATATCTGATGGCATTAGAGGCAGAGCTTGTTAAAGGGTTATTCTCATTTTAGACAATGGGGGCATATTGCTAGGATATGCCCCCATTGTCTTATAGGTGCGGGTCCCACCGCTGGGACCCGCACCTATATGCAGAACGGAGCCCCCGAACTGAATGAGGGCGCACTGCGCATTCGCAGCCGTCCTCCATTCATATCTATGGGGCTGCCGAAAATAGCTGAGCGCTGGCTCGGCTACTTCCGTTGGCTCCATAGAAATGAATGGGAGCGGTGGCCGCGCTTGCGAGCTGCGCTCCCATTCATTTCTATGAGCGCAGTGGGGAGCTGCGCCTGGTGGTGGCCGGACCCCCGGAAACCCGGGGTCCTCCAGGCGCAGCGCTCCCCGCACCGTTCTGGGACCCGCACCTATAAGACAATGGGGGCATATCCTAGCGATATGCCCCCATTGTCTAAGATGAGAATACCCCTTTAAGAGCTCATTTGCATTCCATTTCTTCCCAGAGTTCTAGAGGAGCATGTATGGCCTATAAGTCACCACACGCCATTTAAGGCACCCTCTTCCAAAGGAGAGATAGTACCCCCCCAAATTCCCAGAAGCTGTTCTAGCTGCAAAAGGGTGAAACAACCACTTATTGATGTCTCTCTGGATGTAATTTTGTAATGGAATAAATCTCTTGCAGGTGTGGATGTTCTAATGCTTTTGTTATTTTGTGTATCTTGAGAACACATTATTGGGCCATTGTCTGGTGGCTGTATCCAAGGCTCAGTGGACACTAGTGATATGGTTTCTACCATAACAAAGCAATGAGGGGTATGACAGATTTGCTTTCAAATATATTTCAAGAAATCCTTATGGGTCAAATCTATTGACTTAAAGGGGTCGTCTCACTTCAGCAAATATCATGTATTATGTAGAGAACGTTAATATACGGCACTTACTAATATATTATTACCCATATTACTTCATCTACTGGCTTGATTCATTTTTCCATCACATTATACACTTGTTTCCATGGTTATGACCACCGTGCAATAAAAAAAAAAAAAAAAAAAGCACCAGCCTATTTGCTCCCTCATTGTCCACGTCACCAGAGAGGCCTGCGCTTTTTCCTATAGTGTGCAAGCATGACCACCACTGATGGATTGCAGGGTGGTCGAAATGAGCAGTGTATAATGTGAAGGAAAAATGAATCCAGCCAGCAAGGGAGGCAATATGAACAATCACAATACATTAGTAAGAGCCTTGTATTAACTTTCTCTACATGATAAATAACATTTGCTTAAGTGAGACATCCCCTTTAACAATTTCCATAAAAAAAAAACCCAGGGTCTGCAACGGCTACCCCTAAGGGCTCATGGACACAACTGTATGTATTTTACGATCCGCAAAAACGGACCCCCAAAAAATACGGATGACATCCTTGTGCATTCCGTATTTTGCAGAACGGAACAGCTGGCCCCTAATAGAACAGTTCTATCCTTGTCCGTAATGCGGTCAGAATGCGTTCAGGAAAACTCGCACAATTTTGCAAGCAAGTTGTCAGTTTTGTCTGCGATTGCATTCAGTTCAGTTTTTTCCCGTGCTGGTGCAATGTGTTTTGATGCGTTTTTCCCTAGCACCTCCACAACGGCACTGATAGGAGCTTGCACCCGCCTCCAGAGGACAGGAAACAACATCCGCGCATGATAAAAAAAATTGAACAACATCTCTTAGCAACCATCAGTGAAAAACGCATTGCATCCGCACTTGCTTCAGGATGCAATGCGTTTTTAACTGAAGCCCCATTCACTTTTATGGGGCCAGGGCTGCGTGAAAAACAGAATATAGAACATGCTGCGTTTTTCACACAACGCAGAACTGATGCGTGAAAAAACTGCTCATGTGCACAGACCCATTGAAATGAATTGGTTTGGATTAAGTGTTGGTGCTATGTGTTCACGTCACACATTGCTCATGTGAAAGGGGGATTGGGGCAGCTGGTTAGTGTGTGCGGCAGCCTCTGTCCTCTTGAATGGTCCGAGGCTGCTGCAGATGGGTTCATAGGAACATAGTTCTCATAGACTCCAATGCTCATACAGAAAATGGCCAATTCACCGTTTTTTGGTTGCTTCACCTCCTCCAAAAATTTGAATAAAAAGTGATCAGAAAGTCATACACACCCCAATGGTATAAATAAAAAGTACAGATCCCCCCCCAACAAAAATGAGCCCTCAAACAGCTCTCTAAACAAAACTACAAAAAAAGTTATAGGGGCAGAGTATGGTAATGAAAAGAGAATTTTTTTGAAGGTTTTCAATTTTTTTCAGTATTAAAGCAAGAAAGCTATACAAATGTGGTATCACTATAATCATACCTGGAGTGAAGTCAGCTGGTTAATTTTACCACACAGGGAACATCGTAGAAACAAAACGCATAAAACTGGCGGAATGGCGTTTTTTTCCAATTCCACCCCATTTGGATTTTTTTTTCCAGCCCCCACTACATGATGTGCAATATTAAATGGTGCTGTTAGAAAGTACAACTTGTCCCGCAAAAAACAAGTACTTGAATGGAAAAATAAAGTTTTATCCTTGAAAAGGCAGGAAGTAAAAAACGAAAAAGTAAAACTGAAAAACCATCCAGGGCTGAAGGGGTTCACATTATCAGTCAGGTATTCAGTGGGACTCGAGTGAGTGTTTCCTGAACAGTGTCCATATACCATATTTTTTGCCCTCTAAGAACCACCTAGGTTTTAGAGGAGAAAAAAACCTCAGATCAGACCCCCAATGTTAAAGGGAGTCTTTCACCTGTTTTTCACCAATATAACTAACAGCACTGCCCCACAGAAGATTGCATACACATCCCAGACATACCTGTGTGCACTTTGTGTCTGTATTACATGTTCAGGAAAAGCACTTTTATTCTGCTGGAAAACAGCTCCCAAGTGCCCGGCTCTGCTGCTGCAAGTGCTCAAAGCAAACCAGACTGAAGAGGAGAGGGCTGCTTTAGCTGCTCATATATTGGAATTGTAGCAGATAGAAAAATGGTTCTAACCTTTTTTGAAATGTGGTATTCCAAGCTTTCAAATGATACCAAAGCATTATATCCAGTATATCCGAAGATATAGCTGTTAGAAATCCAGTCAGGAGAGAAAGCGGTTTTTAGTTTCACTTTCAGCCGGGCACTTGGGAGCTGTTTTCCTGCAGAATAAAAGTGCTTTTTCTCAACATGGAATACAGACAAAAAGTGCAAACATGTATGTCTGGGATGTGTATGCAATGTTCTGTGGGTCAGTTCTCTTAGTTATATAGGCGAAAGACTCCCTTTAACCCCTTCCCGACCAGCGCCGTACATGTACGGCGCTGGTGCGGTGCGGGGACATGACGCCCGCTCGCAGGTGCGGCGGGCGTCATGGCTGTCAAGTCTCTGCTGTTTCTAACAGCAGAGACATGCCGCTACTTACCGCCATCGGCGGCGTCTTCTAGGCCCTTCTGATGCCGTGATCACGGCATCAGGATGCGTCTGAACCCGGAAGCGTATGCTTCCGGGTGGTGTACAGACGCCCCAAGTGGCCAATCGGGGTGTCTGTACACCATATGAAAACTGTAATCCTCGCTGGTGAAGATTACAGTTTTCAAAGTGCAATTCTTATTCTGGCCACTAGATGGCAGGCCAGGATAAGAAATGAGCAATTCATGGATTTCTCAGTCTAGTAAATCCCTGATTGCTCATAAAGGGAAAAAAAAAAAACACAATATATCAGCTCATATTTGAGCTTAAAAATAGTCAGAAAAAAATTTAAAAAAATGTTAAATAAAAAATATATAAAAGTTCAAATCACCCCCTTTCCGTATAATGAAAAAATCAATACCTAAATAACAATAAATATAGACATCATGGGTATCACCGTGACCGAAAACGC
The DNA here is from genome assembly GCA_900303285.1 of Rhinella marina. Lineage (NCBI taxonomy): Eukaryota > Metazoa > Chordata > Amphibia > Anura > Bufonidae > Rhinella > Rhinella marina. Next base: position 104,990 of record ONZH01028053.1, read on the forward strand.
CCGTACTTTTAAAATATATAAAAAAAATTCCAATACGGCGAATTGTGTGGCGGAAAAAAGCGTCCAAATGGCGATTCGCCTTTTTTTGTCGCTTTTTTTTTCTAAAAAAAATTAAATAAAAAGTGATCAAAAAGTCATACACCCCCCAGAATGGTATCAATAAAAACTTCAGATCGCCCCGCAAAAAATGAGCCCCCATACAGCTCCGTACACATAAATACCAAAAAGTTATAGCGGTCAAGATATGACAAGGAAAAAAAAAAAAGGCAACTTTCTAATTATTTTATCACTATCAAAACGCAGGAAAAAACTATACATATTAGGTATTGCCGGATTCGTACTGACCAGTAGAATGAAAGTAACTGGTCAGTTTTAATGCACATCGAACGCTGTAAATAAGAAACCCGTAGAACTGTAGCGGAATAGCGTTTTTTTTTTTGCAATTTCACCCGATTTGGAATTTTTTTCCCGCTTCCCACTACACCATATACAATATTAAATGGTGGCGTTGGAAAGTACAACTTGTCCCGCAAAAAACAAGCCCTCATACAGCTATCTGAACAGAAAAATAAAACAGTTATGGCTGTTTGAAGGCAGGGAGCGCAAAACGAAAATGCAAAACCGAAAAAACCTCCGGGGTAGAAAGGGTTAATTAGATCCCAGATTAGACCCCCAATTAGACTTCCCAGGAGTGGTGAGTACAGAGCCAGCACAAAGAACAATGTATTCACCGATCCCTGGTCCTGCATTACTAATGAGCACTTCCATAATGTGAACAATCATTAGGATTCGCCCCATGAGACATACTGACATCCACCCCCCCCCTTTTTTGGGGTGAAAAAAGTGCCTCTTATAGGGTGAAAAATACAGTACATCTTTCAGTTTGATTAAATAACACCATTTATTTTTTTCAGTCACTGCTGCTAAAGTTATCGACAAATTTGATGAAGGTGGTATTGATGATGATGCAACACAAGGAAACATAAAGAGAAACACAGTGACCTACTTATCTGATACAGATAAAAAGTACTTGGGGAAAGCTACATCTCGGAAAGATTTAAAAGCAGAATTGGGAGCGGAGTCTTTTTCGGAAAATTCTGGTGAGTTTTAGTTTATTTCAATACTGTTGTTTGCTTAGTTATAGTTATATTTTAAAGTGCTCCAGTTTAAATGATAACATTTATTTCTTTAGGAAATAGGATGTTGAGTAGTTTTCTAATATATCTCTATTTAAAGAGGCTCTGTCACCTGGATCAGCCCTAGGGTTTCTGTCACCAGTTTTGGGCATATCAAACAGGATGACATTTACAATGTGCAAATGTCACCTGATGCCAGATCTGGTAATCATTTTTGTTTTGGTGTCCCCGTTTTTTTAGAAAAATACACTTTTATGATATGCAAATTAGGCTTACTAGGTGCAAGGGGCGGTAACCCTGCACCTAGTAGCGCTGTGTCCCCACCTCTAGTGACGCCTCCTTTCTTGTGATGGACAGGGCCAGGCAGCTCGCTCTAACTGCTGCCGGCCCTGCCCGAGCTCCAAATCCCGCGCCTGCGCCGTGCGGCCTTCATTCGTGAGGACTGTGACATCATCGGCGCAGGCGCAGTGAGGGAGCCCGGCCGCAAAGCCGCACAGCGCAGGCGTGGGATTTGGAGCTCGGGCAGGCCCGGCAGCAGTTAGAGCGAGCTGCCTGGCCCTGTCCATCACAAGAAAGGAGGCGTCACTAGAGGTGGGGAAACGGTGCTACTAGGTGCAGGGTTAACGCCCCTTGCACCTAGTAAGCCTAATTTGCATATCATAAAAGTGTATTTTTCTGAAAAACGGGGTCACCAAAACAAAAATGATTACCAGATCGGGCATCAGGTGACATTTTCACATTGCAAATGTCATCCTGTTTGATATGCCCAAAACTGGTGACAGAAACCCTTTAAATCAGACATACTGGCTGGTAGGGCTCATCATGCTGATTAAAACTATACATTTCTTTTGTCTGTACAATAAATAGCTACAGAGATAGCTGCATTTTCTATTCATATTCAAATAAGCAATTTGAGCACTCAGAGGCAGGGCTGAATATTCTGAGGACTGCTCTGTAACACTCCCTGTGCTCTGAACAGCCCTCCTCCCCTTGACTGACTAGACAGCAGCCTGAGGACAGAGCTATGTGCTATCAATATGGTATCACCACACTGAGATCTGATTCTGAGAGATTTTAAAGTTTTTTTTCCTTCAGATATTTTTTTTATTCCACGTTTATCCCGTAAGAAAAGTCTATATCCTTATCATATTGAGAATGTGTTTTTAGAAAGCTAATAAATATTACTGGCCTCTTTATAATCATATATTGTGTCTGTGAATAAGCAGGTAATAGGTTTTCGCAAAAAATCTCAAAGCACTATTCTCACTATATAGTAAGGCCTTATTATATGATTATATATTATTGGTTATAGTTAAGCCTTTTAATATGATTTTAAATAGAAAAAAAAATTAATTGGAAGAAAACATCTCTTGGAACTTTGATACAATGTAAAGTAGTCAGTGTACAACTTGTGTAACAGTGTAAATTTTGTGTGCCCTCAAAATAAACTCAACACAGCCATTAACCCTTTCAGTACCAAGCCACTTAACCTTAAATCCCAGGCCGATTTTTGCAAATCTGACATGTATTACGGTACCTTATGTGGTAATAACTTTAGAACGCTTTTACTTATCCAGGCCATTCTGAGATTGTTTTCTTGTGACACATAGTACTTTGTCATAAAATAGTCAATATATTTCACCTTTATTTATGAAAAATCCATAATTTACCAAAAACTTTGAAACATTTTCAGTTTTCAAACTTTCAATTTCTCTGCTTTTAAAACAGAAAGCGATACCTCATAAAATATTTATTACTTAACATTCCCCATATGTCTACTTTATGTTGGCATCATTTTGTAAATGTCATTTTATTTTTTTAGGAAGTTAGAGGGCTTAGAAGTTTAGAAGCAATTTTTTCAAATTTTCAACAATTTCCCAAACCATTTTTTTTGAGCACCAATTCAGTTATAAATTGATTTCGTGAGGCTTACCTAATGGAAACCACCCATAAACCACCCATAAATGACCGTTTTAGAAACTACACCCCTCAAATTATAAAAAACTGATGTTACAAACTTTGTTAACCCTTGAGGTGTTCCACAAGAATTAAAGGAAAATGGAGGTGAAATTTCAAAATTTCACTTTTTTGGTAGATTATTCATGTTAATTTTTTTTCTTGCAACACAGCAAGGGTTAACAGCAAAATAAACCTCAATATACATTACTCTGATTCTGCAGTTTACAGAAATACCCCATTTGTGGTGGTAAACTGCTCTATGGGCACGTGACAATGGTCAGAAGGAAAGGAGCGCCATTTTGGAGGCAGATTTTGCTAGAATGGTTTTTAGTCACCATTTTGTATTGTAAGAGACTCTGAGGTACCCTACAGTTGGAAACCCTCAATAAGTGACCCCATTTTGGAAACTACACCCCTTAACCCTTAAAGTACCAGCGCCGTACATGTACGGCGCTGGTGCGGGGACATGACGCCCGCTCGCCTGTGCCTAACAGCAGAGACTTGCGGCTACTTATCGCAATCGGCGGCGTCTTGCTGGGCCTTTAAATGCCGTGATCACGGCATCAGGATGCGTCTGAACCCGGAAGCGTACGCTTCCAGGTGGTGTACAGACGTCCCGAGTGGCCAATCGGGGTGTCTGTACAAGATATGAAAACTGTAATCTTCGCTGGTGAGGATTACAGTTTTCAAACTGCAATTCTTATTCTGGCCACTAGATGGCAGGCCAGTATAAGAAATGAGCAATTCTTGGATTTATCTCCATCTAGTAAATCCCTGATGGTCATAAAGGAAAAAAAAACACAATATATTAGCTCATATTTGAGCTTTAAAATAATCACAAATTTTTTAAAAAAAATGTTAAATATCTAAAAAATAAAAAAAATATAAAAGTTCAAATCACCCCCCTTTCCGTATAATTAAAAAATAAATACCTAAATAACAATAAATATAGACATCATGGGTATCACCGTGACCGAAAATGCCCCTACTTTTAAAATATAAAAAAAAAATTACAATACGTCGAATTGTGTGGCGGAAAAAAGCGTCCAAATGGCGATTCGCTGTTTTTGTAGCTTTTTTTTCTAAAAAAAAAAATAAATAAAAAGTGATCAAAAAGTCATACACACCCCAGAATGGTATCAATAAAAACTTCAGATCGCCCTGCAAAAAATGAGCCCCCATACAGCTCCGTACACATAAATACCAAAAAGTTATAGAGGTCAAGATATGACAGCAAAAAAAAAATAAATAAAAAGGCCAACTTTATAATTATTTTATCACTTTATTTTATCAAAACGCAGGAAAAACTATACATATTAGGTATCGCCGGATTCGTACTGACCAGTAGAATGAAAGTAACTGGTCAGTTTTAATGAACATCGTTGTAAATAAGAAACCCGTAGTGGAATAGCGTTTTTTTTTTTTTGCAATTTCACCCGATTTGGAATTTTTTTCCCGCTTCCCACTACACCATATGCAATATTAAATGGTGGAGTTGGAAAGTACAACTTGTCCTGCAAAAAACAAGACCTCATACAGCTATGTGAACAGAAAAATAAAACAGTTATGGCTGTTTGAAGGCAGGGAGCGCAAAACAAAAACGCATAACCGAAAAAATCTCCGGTACTGAAAGGGTTAAATAATATATTAAGGGGGGTACTGACCACTTTGACCCCCTAAGCGTTTTACGGAACTTGGAAACACTTGGCTGTGAAAATGAAGTGTTTCATTTCTTCCAATAAAATGAGGTTTTCACCCCAAATTTTTCATTTTCACAAGGGGTAACAGGAGAAAAAGCACCACATAATTTGTTACCCATTTTCTCCTTAATATGGAAACACCCCATATGTGGTGGTAAACTGCTGTGGGGGCGCATGGCAGGATTCAGAACAGAAGGAGCGTCATATGGATTTTGCAGCACAGATTTTGATGGATTGGTTTGCGGGTGCCATTGGTTTTTATTTTTTAAGTGATTGTCTTATGTGGGGGCTCATTTTTTGTGGGATGAGGTGACTTTCATTGGTACCATTTTGGGGTACATTAGACTTTTTGATCGCTTGGTATTGCACTTTTTGTGATGAATGTTGAAAAAATAGCTGTTTTGGCATAGTTTTTTCCCTTTCATCCTCCACGACGGCACAACAATGAGAGAGATCCTCCTCCCACTTGGTAGGGACAGGAAGGAAATAAATTAGATCCTCCTTCAGCTCCTCCTCAGTGTCTTCCTGTCCCTTCCAGGTGGGGAGGAAGCCTATGCAGCACCACAGTATTTTCTGTGGTCTGAGTTCGTATGGGGCAGTACTGACTCAGGGATGGATCTATGCCCACCATGCTAGATGTGTACCGGCAGGGCCGGCTTACTATCTACCCTCCCACTCCTAGTGGCGCTGTTAGGAGTGGAGGCATGGTTACCGGACACTCAATGGAGTCCCTCTGGTGTTTTATTATGGGCCCCCGCTGTTCCAATAGGTTTGGCTCCAGCAGGGTAAATGTAGGATGTCAGTGAAGCCTGGCTGCAACCGTAAATTCCACTTGTCCTACAGCATCTGCATTGTTCTCCCTTGGAGACTTAATGTGGGCAAGTTCAGAGCAGTGAGGCCACTACTGGACAAATGGGTTCTAACTGTCTGGGTGAATTACCTTAATCAAGCTCTCCATGATGGAAGGTATGTGCAGGACGCCGAGGTGGATCGCACAGGCTGGTGGTAAGTGCTCCATGATCCCTCTGAGAAGCGCTCTTCCAGCGCGCTGCAACGCGTACCACGTGGGATTACTGTGATCTTCCTGGACGCGCTCTTCCGGTGTGCGGAGGGGTAGTGTCTGGTAGTGGCATCCCACGTGCGGGACAGCTTCTGGAAGTATGGGCTCGCATAACATGAAAAGCGCTTCCCCGGGAGGCGTGGCTACAGAGCGATGATGGGCAGTAACTCTATTCCTTCCAATGACATCCTTGGCGCCAAGATTCAAGGCGGAAGTCTCCCTCTGATCTGAGGTCTGGAGGTAGGATATATAAGGGGTCATTTAGGTTTCTAGTGTGCGTCTGTTAACATGTCTGAGCCAGGAGACACTATGGATTCCGTTCAGGGTACAGCAGCTGTGAGTGTTTGTCAAAATTCTGATACCTTAACCCTTGAATGTCCTAAATATTGATCATCTATTTATATCCTCTGTTTTCTACCTCCTGTTGTGTCTGCCTTCAGTGTGAAAGAGAGAGTACACAAAAATTTAAGACTTCACCTAGGCCACGTAAATGTGCCATGCGTGCGGTCAAATTGTCTGAGTCCTCCTCTAAAAAGATTTGTTCCAGGTGTACGGCTAACCTAGCGAAAGACATTGTGCCATCCATTAAGTTAGAGCTTAAGGAAGTCATTAGACTAGAAATGAGATCAGTGATTTCTGAGCTCTCGCCTGGTCCTTCTGGTTCCTCCCAATCCCCGAGACGCAGGGAAAAAAGGGCAGAATGTTCCTCGTCCTCTGACTCTGCATCTGATTCTGATCTGGTGGATTCCTTGTCAGATGATTCCTCTGGTTCTGACTCAGAATTTAAGAGATACCTTTTTTCATCTGAAGACACTAGGAATCTGATAAAAGCCGTTCAACTATGAACCTTTCAGATTCTAAGGTTCAAATATGATAGGAAATTATTTCTACCCAGAACCATCAGGCGCAGGTTTCCGTTTGAGGAGGAAATTTTGTGGGAATCCTGTCCTAAAGTGGATGTTTCATTGGCCAAATTATCAAAAGGAGCCAATGCACTTCCATTTGATAATACTGGTTCGTTAAAAGACTCAATGGACAAAAAAATTGATGCCACCCTTAAAAAAGCATAAGCCTAATATTGCTTCCACTTCTGTGGCTAGGTCGCTAAAAAAGTGTCACTAAAAAAGGAATTTTGGCGCCAAAAACCATAGGTGGTGCTAGTCAAATTTGCATATTCATTCATCTGACTATAAAGGGATTCATTTGCATATTAAAAGTGCTGAAGGTGTTAAGCTGTTTATTATAAAGGGAAGGTGTTAGCAGCTTGGTAATATAGGAATACGTTATTTCTTAGATAATGGGGGAGGAGCGGCTACCCCGCGATGTGGGGCAAAACTACTTTCATATGATGGCTCTTATGCTCATGGAGGGCGAAGCGTGAGGTGTCTCCTCCTCTGTATTGTGCTGCCAGATCGCGCGCACCGAGCGCTCACGATCCGGAGACAGCACATTTGACAGGAGAGGAGGGGCGGGGAGCGGCTCTTTCTGAAGCGTGTCATGTGTAGTGCTGTCAGATCGTGCGCACAGAGCGCTCTCAATCTGGAGACAGTACACTGGCGGGGGCGGTTCTCTGTGAGATATGTAACGGAGTGCTCTTCCCAAGGCTCGCCCCACTGTACTCGAAGAACATGTGGTAAAGGGTATGGATTATGTTTTATGCCACAGGATAAGCTGTATAGCGTTTCTTATAGGGTTTATTGTATTGGGGACTTATTCTTTTACACAAATACTTTATGGCCCCTATTTAAGCAATATGGAGACATGATAAAGGAATGCCTAATTGCATATACAATAAATTAGTAAATGCATGACAAAATTGATAAATACATAGATAAGTGAAAGTAAATTGCACGGACGATGCATTAATGAAACATTAAAATTACATCAAGTATCCAACAAATTGCCACTTACATGGTATGTATTAATATCCTCCTTTTCATGTGTAGATGCACAATGTCTAGAAAGACTGTTTCTGGTACTTTCTTTGTATATTATATCTGTGCTGGTTTAGACGACAATGGAGGGCTTGTGTGGTCCGGCCTACATACTGTAATCCACATGAGCATTCAATTAGGTAAATTACATACATAGATTGGCACGTCATCCGTTGTTTAATAGGGATTATGTTTTGAAATGAATGTAGTTTGTGTGTGATGACTTGACAGCACAGGCATTTTCTAGACCCGCATTTTTAGGTACCTGGTTGTGGTGTGATTTTTGGTTCTATTTGTGATGTCTTTAGGCGGGCGGAATGCTGTTTAGGATTACTTGGTGCCAAAATACTTCTAACAGTGGGTGCTCGTCTGTATGTAATTTTAGGTACTGGAGGGAGGTGTTTCTTTAAATAAGGGTCTTGCAAAAGTATGTACCAATATTTACCCAGTACCGTTTGAATAGCCTTATTGGATGTACTGTATTGTGTAATGAAGTTGATTAGGCTTGGTCTTTCTGTTGTTTTGGATTTTGTTATTAGGCATTCTTCTTGTGTGGATGACAGACTTTTTTGTATAGCATTGTTCACAAGTTTTTTCGGATAACCTTTGTCGGAGAATCTCTTTTTGAGAGTTTGGGTTTGTTGTAGAAAGTCTTTATAATAAGTGCAGTTCCTTCTAATACGTTTACACTGGCTATACGGAATATTTTGTAGCCATTTTTTGTGGTGAAAGCTACTGTACTGTAGTGTATATAACTATTTGTATCGACTGGTTTGAAATATGTTTTGGTTGAGAGGGTGTTCTTGTTATTTGTAACGACAATATCAAGAAATTCAATTTCTGTTTTATTGTAGCATGGGCTAAATGAGATGCCCCAGTCTGTCGTTCAATGTATTGCTAAATTGTAATTTTTTCAAATTCTCCCATAAAGAGATTTGCGAATGACGGCGCTACCCGTGTCCCCATAGCGGTCCCCTGGCATTGGTGGAATACGGTGTTGTTGTAGATAAAGTAGTTGTTCTCTAGGATAAACTGTAGTCCCTCTAGTAGGAAGTGTATTTGTGTTGGATGAAGGGTGGCGTCATTTTCCAGTATTGTCTTTACACACCATATTCCTTGCTCATGTTGGATATTAGCATATAGTGCCGTAACATCCATAGTTAGGAATGCATATGAGTCTTCCCCATTTGACTAGTTTTAATTCGCATATTAATTGACTAGAGTCGTGTAAGTAGCTTGGTAGGTCTTTAACGTATGGTTGTAAGTGCCCAAAAATTGGGATAAATTGCTGGTAGCACATTTTGTATTGGAGATAATAGGACGGCCTGGGGGGTTTTGAATGCTCTTATGGATTTTGGGTAAATGGTAAAAATAAGTATTGCAAGGTGTCTTGGGTAGTAGGAAGTTCTTTTTCTTTTTTATTTATGTATCCTTTCTCATATGCATTTTTGATTAAATTGTTTAGATCTTTTGTTATTTTAGGGAATGGATTTTGTTCAATTTTATTATAGTAAGATGTATCGCTCAGTATTCTCTGGGCCTCTTGTTCATAGTCTATGTAATTTTGAATAACTATCCCTCCCCCTTTGTCTGCGGGCGGATAATTATGTCCATGTTGTTCTTTAGGGAGTTAAGTGCTCTTTGTTCTTGCTTGGTTAGGTTACCCTTATAGTCAAATATTTCAGATGCACTAGTTATTTTTTTGAGATCTGTTGATATGAGGTCAAAAAAGTTGGGATTCAGTGTCCCTGACTCTGTAGTGGAAAAAAATTTGATTTTGGTCGTACGTCTAAATGTACTCAGGTTCTATATTTATCTCTTCGATAGGGGTGTTTTTATCTTCTTTCTTTTGTGTTGTTAGATGCTTAGCCTCATCTTTCTCAGATGTATGGGTTTCTATGTCAGTGTCTTTTAACCCCTTCAACCCCGGGTCTGTTTTCACCTTCCTGCCCAGGCCATTCAGAGATTTTCTTGTCACATATTGTGCTTTACGACAGTTGTAAATTTGTGGCAAAATATTTCATTTTTATTTCTAAAAAAATACCAAATTTACAAAAATTTTTGAAAAATTAGCAAATTTCCAAATTTCAATTTTTCTACTTTCAAAATACATAGTAATACCTCCAAAAATAGTTATTTATTTTACATTCCCCATATGTCTACTTTATGTTGGCATCATTTTCTAAATGTCATTTTACTTTTTTCGGACGTTAGAAGTCATAGAAGTTTAGAAGCAAATTTTCAACAAAATTTCTAAAACCTTTTTTTTAGCACCAATTCAGATCTAAAGTGATTTTGAGGGGCTTATGTAATGGAAACCACCCATAAATGACCCCATTTTAGAAACTACACCCCTCAAATTATAAAAAACTGATGTTACAAACTTTGTTAACCCTTGAGGTGTTCCACAAAAATTAAAGGAAAATGGAGGTGAAATTTCAACATTTCACTTTTTTGGTAGATTATTCATGTTAATAATTTTTTTTCTTGCAACACAGCAAGGGTTAACAGCAAACTAAACCTCAATATACATTACTCTGATTCTGCAGTTTACAGAAATACCCCATATGTGGTGGTAAACATCTCTATGGGTTTGTGGCAGTGGTTAGAAGGAAAGGAGCGCCATACGGATTTTGGAGGCAGATTTTGCTAGAATGGTTTTTAGGCAGCATTTTGTAATTGAGAGACCCTGATGTACCCCTACAGTGGAAACCCCCAAAAAGTCACCCCATTTTGGAAACTACACCATTCAAAGAATATATTAAGGGGGGTACTGACCACTTTGACCCCCTAAGCGTTTTACGGAATTTGGAAACACTTGGCTGTGAAAATGAAAAGTTTCATTTCTTCCAATAAAATGTTGCTTTAGCCCCAAATGTTTTCATTTTCACAAGGGGTAACAAGAGAAAAGCACCCCATAAGTTGTTCCCCATTTTCTCATGAATACGGCAACATCCCATATGTGGTGGTAAACTGCTGTGGGGGCACATGGCAGGACTCAGAACAGAAGGAGTGCCATGTGGATTTTGCAGAACAGATTTTGATGGATTGGTTTGCGGGAGCTATTAATTTTTATTTTTTTGAGTTATTGTCTTATGTGGGGGCTCATTTTTTGCGGGATGAGGTGACTTTTTCATTGGTACCATTTTGGGATACATAAGACTTTTTGATTGCTTGGTATTCCACTTTTTGTGACTCAAGGTGAAAAAAAATTTTGGCATAGTTTTGAAAAGTTTTTTTTACAACATTCACCTGAGGAGGCAAATCATGTGACATTTTTATAGAGCAGGTTGTTACGGACGCGGCGATACCCAATATGTGTACCATTTTTATTTTTATTAAATTTTACACATTAGATTTATTTTTGAACAGAGAAAAATCTTTTTTTTGTGTTGCTATTTTCTGAGAGCCATATTTTTTTTATTTTTTTGGGCGATTGTCTCAGGTAGGGTATCATTTTTGTGGGACAAGATGATGGTTTGATTGGTACCATTTTGGGTTAAATACGCCTTTTTGATCGCCTGCTATTACACTTTTTGTGAGGGAAGGTGACCAAAAAATGGCTGATTTAGCACTGTTTTTTAACTGTGTTCACCTGGCGGGTGGATGATGTGATATTTTTATTGAGCCGGTCGATACAGATGCAGCATTACCTAATATGTATACTTTTCTTTTTTTTCCCCTTTTTTACAATTTTTTTTTTAACTTTATTTTGGGAAAAGTGTGCTTTTTTATTTTACTTGAAACTTTTATTTTTTTACTTTTACTTTTTTTCACTTTAACTTTTGGGGGTCTTATCCCCTTTACAATGCATTACAATACTTCTGTATTTTAATGCATTGGCTGTAAGTGTATTACTCAATGTAATACACTTACAGCCTGGATCGCACAGGCAAGCAGGGATAGCAGCCACGATGCCTAAGGAAGGCATCGGGCTGCTATCCAAGCCATGGCCTCCCCTTCCTCCCGCCCGCATAGCATATGCCGCGGTCAGCGCTGACCACGGCACATCGAGGGTTAATATGGGCGTATGCAGCAGGGGTCCGGCTACTGGTCCCCTGCAGCTGATCGGGCGGACGCAGCTCCTGCACCCGTCTGATCAGCGTGCTGTACTAGTACGGCGCTGGTCGGAAAGTCACTTCCCGCAGCGCTGTACATGTAGTAGTTATTATTATTAATTGTAAGTTTTCTCTCTAATTTTTGGACGTCAATTAATAGTTCAAACGGATTTATTTTATTATAGGGTGTAAGGGATCGTATCCTCTCAGGGGGTCGACATCACACAATATCTTCAAAACACAGGGATTATCAGTTTTATTGGCACCAGCACACCAAAACAAATGATAAAAACAACACCTGCCCGGCTGGGCTCTGACATAGGCTACTTTCACACTAGCGTTTTAAAATTCCGGCATCGAGTTCCGTCATAGGGGCTCAATACCGGAATAAAACGCTTCAGTTTTGTCCCCATTCATTGTCAATGGGGACAAAACTGAACTGAAGACAGCGGAATGCTCCTGAAAGCATTCCGTTCCGTCTTCAGACCAGAGAACAAACCGCAGCATGCTGCGGTTTGCTCTCCGGTCCAGGCATCCGCACCAAGACAGATCCGGAATGACCCCCAATGCACGTCAATGGGGGCGGATCAGTCTGGTGTGACCACAATGGTAACCGGATCCGTCCTCCATTGACTTTCAATGGAGTTCATGACGAATCCGGCTACACATACACACAATACACACAATACACACATACAGACATAGACATAAACATAAACATACACAGACATATACACATACATACTTACATGCTCCCGGCAGGTCTTCAGAGCGCCGGAGGGACAGGTCGGCGCGCACAGATGACGATTCCACCAGGCGCCCAGCAGAGGGCGCTGTGGGGAATCGTCACCTGTGCGAGCCGTCCTGCTACTCCGGCGCTCCGAAGACCTGCCGGGAGCATGTAAGTATGTATGTGTATTTGTTTGTCTGTGTGTGTGTGTATGTATGTACTGTGTGACATGTGTGGGGCCGGAGCGCGGTTCCGGCTCCACACATGCCGCTGCGGCAGTCCTGATCTGGCAGCACCCTTCACCTGCCGGATCAGGCCTGCCACTAGTGTGAAAGTAGCCGAAACATAGTTCAGCTAACTCTCCTAAATACATACGCTGTTCACACACAGCTTTTAAGTGCGGCTTCCTCAGCCGTTCAGTCCAGCAGCCTCCTGGCTGTGACTCCAACCGTATCCTTTGGGGGGGATGGTCCAATAGTCCTCCCGACTATGACCGTGTGACCCTCTTCTCCTAGGGTCACTGGGCCCCCCAAACTTACAGGCTACACAGAGCCTTGTGGCCCCTCAGCCCTGCTGGCTGGGACCACACGGGCCCTCTCCAGGTCTGTTCCCTGGGGCCCTCTCTCTCCAGACTGACACTGAGGGCTGGTTTATCACAGCAGTAATTACACCCAGGTGGCCTCACCTGTGGTGGAATAGGGATGTGGACTGGAATATCCACCCCCTCCAGACCTCTATGAAGCGTGAGGCCTGTCACTGCCTCATATACCCTTCCCTCTGTTCAAACCCGTTGGGTGAACACTTGCACCAATACAGGATGCACGTGACAGAGCATCCACATTACCTACAGTTTTCCCTTTGTTCTGCCACACCCAGGCCAGCAAAGCCCGGTTTATCATCACGACCAACTCTCTACCCTGTAGACAGAATCTAAGGGACTCTGGTGGCCATCTAACGGCCAGACCCTCTCTTACTCTTTTCCACTTCACATTTCTCTTATACTCTCTACCTCTACTCTTTTGTGTCTTTACTCCCTCATGAACTTCACTTTGGGTATTATTCTCCAAGTTGCTGACAACTGACCCCTGGTTGCTACTAGCAACCACACTGGTTTCCCAAGAAACTGACCCGGCAGTCTTTCTCTGAGCTGCTATTAGTCACAGCACCTATGTCACCTAAAGCACTCTTGTCAATCTCACTTCTGACCTCTAGGGGCACATATGAGCTAACTCTCCCATTAGCCCGGTTCATGTCCTGAACCCGTTCAGGCTCTCTTACAGGTGCACGGTTCACCTTGTATGTAACAACACTTTCGTTAACCCTGCACATGAGCTCACTAACCATAGAACACTGTGGGAAGTGCTTAACTGCACCTGGTTCTGGTTCGTGTGGTACACCTTCTAGCTCTGCCACACTTTCCTGCACATTTACCACAGTGGGCTCCCTCAGCTCTGTGCTATCAAGCTTATCAATCAGCATTCCCAAGTCACATACATTTTTACCAACAGGGGGAGCTTCTTCCCCAATCACCACTTGCAAAGGAAAAGGGATGTCGTCGTCATCATCATCATCATCCATTTCACATGACCCCACATTTTCATTATGCATTTCAAATAATATCACATGTCCATTCTGTACCTCATCTGCACCATTGCTTTCAATGTTCATTTCACGTAAACCATTGTATTCAATGTGCAACTCCCTTACACCTTCATTTAAAGGGACAGGTACAGGTTCTGCAGGAGTTTCACCACTTTCTGCAGAAGTGTCTCCATTTCCCCACAACTCCCAGAACAAGGGAAAATCACAGCCCAACATTACATCATGCATGAGCCTATTTGCAACACCAAATTCATAAGTCCCAGTTCCCACTGGAGTCTCGCACTCCGCGATAGCCACAGGATAGTCTCTGCTATTCCCATGAATGTTCATCACACTCACGTGTTTGTCCAACACATAGTCCCCAGCAGCCAAGCTGCCATGTACCAGGCTCACCTGGCTCCTTGCATCCAGCAACGCTTGGACTGGACTGCCATTTACCACAATATCACACATTTTTGAAGCAGTTTCTAGTCCCAGTGTCATGACGCTTACCGGCTCGGCAGGTAGCGACTGCCGCCTGCTCTCACCACAAATCACATCTTCTATGTCACACGCACAAACAGGAATGGTCTTACCGAACGCCGTCACGGTATCAACACACCCAGTAGATGAGGGCGCTGTCTCTCCAGTGACATCTTCACTGAGGTCTGCCTCCTTCCTCGGGAACTTGAGAACCTCCAGCCCCTGTTTCCTGGTCACAGGATCCCATATCGACTCCTCAATCCTGTGGTTGCCATGGGAAACACCTTGGTTGCCGACTTTTCCTTCGGACTCTCTAGTCGCAGCATTTAAAGCGCACTCTCCATTCCATAGCTGTTGAAACCACGGAAAGTCTGTGCCCAGCACGAATTCCACCTCCAGGGTCTCACATTTTAGCAGCTCCCACTGCACAGAACTATAGTACTTTTCAAACGTTAGAGACACTGCAGTCTCTGTCTCTGGCCCCCTCTTCAGAAAGTTCAGTACATCGGGCATCACCCGAGACACTCGTTGGCAGGAATCTAGCGTAACCCCCAGCGGGATTCCCCCAATCACCATTTCACAGGACCTTTCATTCTCTTTATCAGCTCTTCTGATTAAAGAATCCTTCATTGCGCACAGTCTTGCATCAGCTGCTTCATCAGCTGCTTACGGGCACTATGTGAACTTTGCACAGCAACACCCGCCATCATAGTGACCTTCACACAAAATTTTTTTTCCCAACACGACAGTCTCTCACATGGACTACTGGCCCTTTAAATTTCAGAAAGCTTTACTTGCCACACCGCAGAAGTGTTCGGATTAGCAGCTGCAGCTTTTTCCAAACAAACAGGCTTCCGGCCCTTTAACACAGGAACATGGCAACATTCAGCAGCACCTGCTGTTTTCCACGCCGTTGCTCCTAGCAACAGCATTGTGCCTTTTTTGCACAGACACACACCTTGGTGGCATCAACATACCCGCTCTGGCATCAACATGCCCACATCCTCCACCATATGTAACTGATCGTATCCTCTCAGGGGGTCGACATCACACACTATCTTCAAAACACGGGGATTTTCAGGTCCAACTCAGTTTTATTGGCACCAGCACACCAAAACAAATCATAAAAACACCTGCCCGGCTGGGCTCTGACTAAACATAGTTCAGCTAACTCACCTAAATACATACGCTGTTCACACACAGCTTTTAAGTGCGGCTTCCTCAGCCGTTCAGTCCAGCAGCCTCCTGGCTGTTACTCCAACCGTACCTTTGGGGGGAGATGGTCCAATAGTCCTCCCGACTATGACCGTGTGACCCTCTTCTCCTAGGGTCACTGGGCCCCCCAAACTTCCAGGCTACACAGAGCCTTGTGGCCCCTCAGCCCTCCTGGCTGAGACCACACACACACAGAGCCTCCGCAGGCTCTAACCTCTCAGGCCTCCTCAGCCTTTCTCCTCTCTCAGGCTTCCTCAGCCTTGTGGCCCCCCATCCCTGCTGGTTGGGACCACACGGGCCCTCTCCAGGTCTGTTCCCTGGGGCCCTCTCTCTCCAGACTGACACTGAGGGCTGGTTTATCACAGCAGTAATTACACCCAGGTGGCCTAACCTGTGGTGGAATAGGGATGTGGACTGGAATATCCACCCCCTCCAGACCTCTATGAAGCGTGAGGCCTGTCACTGCCTCACAAGGGATAAAAGGAGAGGCCCTTTTGTAATTTTCATATTTTGTGAGTTGGTGTGTGGATAGATGGAAATTTTTTACTGTAGGGGTGGGACCTGCAGGTTCTGGTGTTTCTTAATTTTGATCTATTTTTCTTTTTTTGTTGTCCTCCTCCCTTTCCCCGTGTTCTAATTTTCTTTTTATTAGGGTGTGCTTGAAGTACTTCGTAATTAGAGAGCAGTTTTTCGGAGGGGGGTCTTTGTATTCGCTTTTTCCTAAAAAAAAAGGGGAATTAGGTGAGGATTTTTTGACTTGATCCAAGAAGGGAACGATCCCTTTCGTACCAGATCCTGTATTGTCAATGGTGACAATTTTTGGGGATATGGGATTATTAGGGGTGGGGGTTGAGGATATCAATTGCCCCCACATTACCAGACGATGAGACTTTTTCATATGAATGGAATGACTATTTGGACCAATGTGCCGCTGGACTAATAAGACTTGCTATAGATAAGAGAAAATCACTTACAAACCTTTATACTCATGAAATAGAAAAGAATATACAAACTCTCCGCCAATTTTCAACACATAATGACTTTGCCAATATTAACCATAACCTCACAAATAGGATCTACCAAAATGAACAAGAGATTATTGCAAAAAAAGCAAATAAATTGCAGTGAGATAGGAGAGATAGGGAACAGGGCCCCTATAGGTTGCCAAAAAAACATAGGAACCCACCATCCGAACGAAATCAAGCTGAGCCCACCACACCGCTCTCTATACATAAGAGAACAAGTATCACAAAAAGAAAAAACTAAATTTAACTCCAGCACTAACCACCACTACAAAAATAGAACACGCTTATTTACTAGTAAACAATACAATAAAAATAACAATGAAAATAAATATAATTTTAACAAAATGCCATCATTTTCTCTGACCAATACCACAAAAACAAATACTGTGGCGGTTCCTGCACAACCAAATAAACCATCAGAACTTGAAACCATATTGGCCCCCTAGGGGTCCCATCAAAAGCATCTCCTCCTCCCCATAGGAATTGAACCTACAACCTCATCGCAACTCAGTGGTGAAAATCCCTCCACAGATGAATTTATGGACAGATTCCGGGCGTTGAGGAACAAATATTTTGAATATAAAGCCAGACATCAAACACAATATACACCTACCAAACACACAGGAGATACCTCCACCACAAATCTCGTCCACCTTTCCCCAGCCAGAAATACGGTATCTCCTACTCCAAGTATGAACCCACTCACAGCCTCCATAGATTTCTCTATACATCTTTCACCCACCCCTAATAATCCCATATTCCCAAAAATTGTCACCATTGACAATACCGGATCTGGTACGAAAGGGATCGTCCCCTTCTTGGATCAAGTCAAAAAATCCTCACCTAATTCCCCTTTTTTAGGAAAAAGCAAATACAAAGACCCCCCTCCGAAAAACTGCTCCTTCAAGCACACCCCAATAAAAAGAAAATTAGAACACAGGGAAAGAGAGGAGGACAACAAAAAAGGAAAAATAGATCAAAATTAAGAAAAACACTAGAACCTGCAGGTCCCACCCCTACAGTAAAAATGTTCAATCTGTCCACACACCGACTCACAAAATATGAAAAAAACATTACAAAAGGGCCTCTCCTTTTGTCCCTTTAATAAAATAAATCCGTTTGAACTATTTGACGTCCAAAAATTTAGGAGAAACCTTACAATTAAAAGACACTTTGACATAGAAACCCATACATCTGAGAAAAATGAGTCTAACCATCCAACAACACAAAAGAAAGAAGATAAAAACACCCCTATCGAAGAGATAAATATAGAACCTGAGTACATTTAGACGTACGACCAAAATCAAATTTTTTTCCACTACAGAGTCAGGGACACTGAATCCCAACTTTTTTGACCTCATATCAACAGATCTCAAAAAAATAACTAGTGCATCTGAAATATTTGACTATAAGGGTAACCTAACCAAGCAAGAACAAAGAGCACTTAACTCCCTAAAGAACAACATGGACATAATTATCCGCCCGCAGACAAAGGGGGAGGGATAGTTATTCAAAATTACATAGACTATGAACAAGAGGCCCAGAGAATACTGAGCGATACATCTTACTATAATAAAATTGAACAAAATCCATTCCCTAAAATAACAAAAGATCTAAACAATTTAATCAAAAATGCATATGAGAAAGGATACATAAATAAAAAAGAAAAAGAACTTCCTACTACCCAAGACACCTTGCAATACTTATTTTTACCATTTACCCAAAATCCATAAGAGCATTCAAAACCCCCCAGGCCGTCCTATTATCTCCAATACAAAATGTGCTACCAGCAATTTATCCCAATTTTTGGGCACTTACAACCATACGTTAAAGACCTACCAAGCTACTTACACGACTCTAGTCAATTAATATGCGAATTAAAACTAGTCAAATGGGGAAGACTCATATGCATTCCTAACTATGGATGTTACGGCACTATATGCTAATATCCAACATGAGCAAGGAATATGGTGTGTAAAGACAATACTGGAAAATGACGCCACCCTTCATCCAACACAAATACACTTCCTACTAGAGGGACTACAGTTTATCCTAGAGAACAACTACTTTATCTACAACAACACCGTATTCCACCAATGCCAGGGGACCGCTATGGGGACACGGGTAGCGCCGTCATTCGCAAATCTCTTTATGGGAGAATTTGAAAAAATTACAATTTAGCAATACATTGAACGACAGACTGGGGCATCTCATTTAGCCCATGCTACAATAAAACAGAAATTGAATTTCTTGATATTGTCGTTACAAATAACAAGAACACCCTCTCAACCAAAACATATTTCAAACCGGTCGATACAAATAGTTATATACACTACAGTACAGTAGCTTTCACCACAAAAAATGGCTACAAAATATTCCGTATAGCCAGTGTAAACGTATTAGAAGGAACTGCACTTATTATAAAGACTTTCTACAACAAACCCAAACTCTCAAAAAGAGATTCTCCGACAAAGGTTATCCGAAAAAACTTGTGAACAATGCTATACAAAAAGTCTGTCATCCACACAAGAAGAATGCCTAATAACAAAATCCAAAACAACAGAAAGACCAAGCCTAATCAACTTCATTACACAATACAGTACATCCAATAAGGCTATTCAAACGGTACTGGGTAAATATTGGTACATACTTTTGCAAGACCCTTATTTAAAGAAACACCTCCCTCCAGTACCTAAAATTACATACAGACGAGCACCCACTGTTTGAAGTATTTTGGCACCAAGTAATCCTAAACAGCATTCCGCCCGCCTAAAGACATCACAAATAGAACCAAAAATCACACCACAACCAGGTACCTAAAAATGCGGGTCTAGAAAATGCCTGTGCTGTCAAGTCATCACACACAAACTACATTCATTTCAAAACATAATCCCTATTAAACAACGGATGACGTGCCAATCTATGTATGTAATTTACCTAATTGAATGCTCATGTGGATTACAGTATGTAGGCCGGACCACACAAGCCCTCCATTGTCGTCTAAACCAGCACAGATATAATATACAAAGAAAGTACCAGAAACAGTCTTTCTAGACATTGTGCATCTACACATGAAAAGGAGAAACACCCAATCAAAGTAAGCCTGATTAAACAAATTCCAGAGAACCCGTTCAATAGATTTGACAACCTTCAAAAACCCGATGTTTTCTGGATGTACCAACTAGACACGCTTACACCAAATGGTCTAAATGAAATGAACAAGACAATTATCTGAAATATTTGTTTTTATTAAAGGGAACCTGTCATCAACTTTATGCTGCCCATACTAACATCAGCATAAAGTAGAGACAGGTGAGCAGATTTCAGCGGTCTGTCATTTATAAGTTAAAAATAAGTGGTTGCCGAGAACCAACATCACAATCTTTGCAGACTAAGCCTGGAAAAGAGAGTCTCGGCCACCTGAGAAGAGTCCTGGTTCTTCATGAATTTCTGCTGTCCCCGCCCACCTGCTGATGATTGACAGTCCTTTACCTAGTTTTCTCTCTTTTTCTCTAGGAGAGAACTGCCAATCATCAGTAGATGGGTGGGAGAGCAGGAGATTATGAATAACCAGGACTCTTATTAGGTAGATTTGACTCTTTTCAAGCCCTGTGCTGTAATTATCATGACACTGGTTCTCTGCAACCACTGACTTTTAGCTCATGAGTGACACAACACTGAAATCAGCATTTCTGTCACTACATTATACTGCCCTCAGTATGGTCAGCATAAAGTTGATGACAGGTTCCCTTTAATCTATTAATCTACTAATTTGCATATTTTATTTTTACATATATAATTTTTCTCTACAAGTTCCCATGATATTTTTATATACAATTATCACTCAGACAAGTCTTTACCAATATGTTTTCATTATAAGCACAACATACTTATACATTGTTGTCTATTTACCATCATCAACATTTTTTACATTTCTATATCTGTAAAAAAAAAAAAAAAAAAAAAAAATATATATATATATATATATATATATATATATATATATATATATATATATATATATATATATATATACACACACACACACACATACAGTACAGACCAAAAGTTTGGACACACCTTCTCATTCAAAGAGTTTTCTGTATTTTCATGACTATGAAAATTGTAGATTCACACTGAAGGCATCAAAAACTATGAATTATCACATGTGGAAGTATATACTTAACAAAAAAGTGTGAAACAACTGAAAATGTCTTATATTCTAGGTTCTTCAAAGTAGCCACCTTTTGTTTTGATTACTGCTTTGCACACTCTTGGCATTCTCTTGATGAGCTTCAAGAGGTAGTCACCTCTTGTTAAGTATATAATTCCATATGTGTTAATTCATAGTTTTGATGCCTTCAGTGTGAATCTACAATTTTCATAGTCATGAAAATACAGAAAACTCTTTGGACACACCTTCTCATTCAAAGAGTTTTCTGTATTTTCATGACTATGAAAATTGTAGATTCACACTGAAGGTATCAAAACTATGAATTAACACGTGGAATTATATACTTAACAAAAAAGTGTGAAACAACTGAAAATATGTCTTATATTCTAGGTTCTTCACAGTAGCCACCTTTTGCTTTGATTACTGCTTTACACACTCTTGGCATTCTCTTGATGAGCTTCAAGAGGTAGTCACCTGAAATGGTTTTCACTTCACAGGTGTGCCCTGTCAGGTTTAATAAGTGGGATTTCTTGCCTTATAAATGGGGTTGGGACCGTGAGTTGTGTTGGGCAGAAGTCCGGTGGATACACAGCTGATAGTCCTACTGAATAGACTGTTAGAATTTGTATTATGGCAAGAAAAAAGCAGCTAAGTAAAGAAAAACGAGTGGCCATCATTACTTTAAGAAATGAAGGTCAGTCAGTCCGAAAAATTGGGAAAACTTTAAAAGTGTCCCCAAGTGCAGTCGCAAAAACCATCAAAGAAACTGGCTCACATGAGGACCGCCCCAGAAAGGAAGACCAAGAGTCACCTCTGCTGCAGAGGATAAGTTCATCCGAGTCACCAGCCTCAGAAATCGCAGGTTAACAGCAGCTCAGATTAGAGACCAGGTCAATGCCACACAGAGTTCTAGCAGCAGACACATCTCTACAACAACTGTTAAGAGGAGACTGTGTGCAGCAGGCCTTCATGGTAAAATAGCTGCTAGAAAACCACTGCTAAGGACAGGCAACAAGCAGAAGAGACTTGTTTGGGCTAAAGAACACAAGGAATGGACATTAGACCAGTGGAAATCTGTGCTTTGGTCTGATGAGTCCAAATTTGAGATCTTTGGTTCCAACCACCGTGTCTTTGTGCGTAGAAAAGGTGAACGGATGGACTCTACATGCCTGGTTCCCACCATGAAGCATGAAGGAGGAGGTGTGATGGTGTGGGGGTGCTTTGCTGGTGACACTGTTGGGGATTTATTCAAAATTGAATAGGACAATGACCCCAAACACACCTCCAGCCTGTGTAAGGGCTATTTGACCAAGAAGGAGAGTGATGGGGTGCTACGCCAGATGACCTGGCCTCCACAGTCACCAAACCTGAACCCAATCGAGATGGTTTGGGGTGAGCTGGACGGCAGAGTGAAGGCAAAAGGGCCAACAAGTGCTAAGCATCTCTGGGAACTCCTTCAAGACTGTTGGAATACCATTTCAGGTGACTACCTCTTGAAGCTCATCAAGAGAATGCCAAGAGTATGCAAAGCAGTAATCAAAGCAAAAGGTGCCTACTTTGAAGAACCTACAATATAAGACATATTTTCAGTTGTTTCACACTTTTTTGTTAAGTATATAATTCCACATGTGTTAATTTATAGTTTTGACGCCTTCAGTGTGAATCTACAATTTTCATAGTCATGAAAATACAGAAAACTCTTTGAATGAGAAGGTGTCCAAACATTTGGTCTGTACTGTGTGTGTGTGTGTGTGTGTGTGTGTGTGTGTATGTATGCATGTATGTAATATGTATATGTGGTATCTCAAATAGTGGGATATATATCATATATAATATATATATTTCCCACTGTTTGAGAATAATATTCACTTAGGATATAGTTATAAGTTGGTGTGTGTGGTGGTGCTGCGGATTCTCCTAGGCTGTCCAGGTCCAGTAAGGCACTGAGGAGGAGCTGAAGGAGGATCTCATTTATTTACTTCCTGTCCCTACCAAGTGGGAGGAGGGTCTCTCTCATTGTTGTGCCGTCGTCGAGGATTCATGAAAAGGAAATTACTGAAAAGTGTAATTTTTTTCTTTTCTTTTTACAGCATTCACCTGAGGGGGCATATCATGTGATATTTTTACAGAGCAGGTTTTTACGGACGCGGCGATACCCAATATGTGTATCATATTTATTTTTAAGTTTTACACAGTGAAAGCCTTTTTGAATAAAATATTATTTTTGTGTTGCCATTTGCTGAGAGCCATGTTTTTTTTTTTTTGTTTTTTTTTTTGTTTTTTTTTTTTTTAGGCGATTGTCTTATGTAGGGTCTCATTTTTTGTGGGATGAGATGACTTTTTGATCGCTTGGTATGACACTTTGTGAGGCAAGGTGACAAAAAAAAATGACTGTTTTGGCATAGTTAAAAAAAAAAATAATAATAATTATAGCATTCACCTGAGGGCCCATCAAATGTGATATTTTTATAGAGCAGGTTGTTGCGAATGCCTAATATGACTACTTTTCTTTTTTTCTCTATTCTTTACAATTTTTTTTTTTTACTTTATTTTGGGAAAAGGACGCCTTTTTCCCCTGCACAATGCATTACAATACTTCTGTATTGTCATGCGTTGGCTGTAAGTGTATTACACAGTGTAATAGTTTTACAGCCTGCTGCCTGTGAGATCCAAGGGGCTGGATCTCACAGGCTTCCGTAGAAGGCAGCCCAATGCCTAAGAAAGCGCTGCTGTGACGGGGACCCGATGGGCTCTCACTCCCACCACAGACATCGCACATGCCACGGTCAGCGCTGACCGCGACAGTGCGAGGGATAATGCACTGGCATCTGTGTTTTCACCGATGCCGGTGCATACAGCAGGGTTCTGGCTATCAGCCACTGCCGGACCCCTGCAGCTGTAGCAGTACGGTGCTAGGACTTTAGTCCCGGCTTCCAGCGCCATACATGTCTAAGTGTTAATGTCTAAACTGCTGGCAATAAAAGTGAGTACACCCCTCTAAGTGAAAATGACCAAATTGTGCTCAATTAGCCATTTTCACTCCCCAGTGTAATGTGACTTATTGTTACAAGGTCTCGTGTGAATAGGGAGCAGGTGTGTTAAATTTGGTGTTATCGCTTTTGCACTCGCTCATACTGGTCAGTAGAAGTTCAACATGGCACCTCATGGCAAAGAACTCTCTGAGGATCTGAAAAAAAGAATTGTTGCTCTACATAAAGATGGCCTAAGCTATAAGAAGATTGCCAATACTCTGAAACTGAGCTGCAGCATGGTGACCAAGACCATGCAGCGGTTTAACAAGACAGGCTCCACTCAGAACAGGCCTCGCCATGGCTGACCAAAGTTAGTGCAAATTGCTCGGCGTCATATCCATAGGTTGTCTTTTTAAAATAGACGTATGAGTGCTGCCAGCATTGCTGCAGAGGTGAAAAGGGAGGGTGGTCAGCCTGTCAGTGATCAGACAATATGCCGCACAATGCATCAAATTGGTCTGCAAAGCTGTCTTCCCAGAAGGAAGCCACTTCTAAAGATGATGCTCAAGAAAGCCCACAAACAGTTTGCTGAAGACAAGCAGACTAAGGACATAGATTACTGGAAGTGTGTCCTGTGGTCTGATGAGACCAAGATTAACCTATTTGGTTCAGATGGTGTGAAGCGTGTATGTCGGCAAGTTGAGGAGTACAAAGACAAGTGTGTCTTGCCTACAGTCAAGAACGGTGGTGGGGGTGTCATGGTTTGGGGCAGCATGAATGCTGCCGACTGTGTGGAGCTATAGTTTATTGAGGGAACCATGAATGTGAACATGTACTGTGACATACTGAAGCAGAGCATGATCCCCCCCACTTTGGAATCTGGGCCTCAGGGCAGTATTCCAACATAACTGCCCCAAATACACTTCCAAGATGACTACCGCCTTGCTAAAGAAACTGAGGGTAAAGGTGCTGGACTGGCCAAGCATGTCTCCAGACCTAAACCCTATTGAGCATCTGTGGGGCATCCTCAAACAGAAGGTGGAGGAGCACAAGGTCTCTAACATCCACCAGCTCCGTGATGTCGTCATGGAGGAGTGTAAGAGGATTCCATTGGCAACCTGTGAAACTCTAGTGAACTCCATGCCCAAGAGAATTAAGTCAGTGCTAGAAAATAATGGTGGCCACACAAAATATTGACACTTTGGGTACAGTTTGGCTATTTTCACTTAGAGGTGTACCCACTTTTGTTGCCAACGGTTTAGACATTAACCCCTTAAGGACTCAGCCATTTTTCACCTTAAGGACCAGGCCATTTTTAGCAAATCTGACATGTCTCACTTTGTGGTGATAACTTTAGAACGCTTTTACTTATCCAGGCCATTCTGAGATTGTTTTCTCGTCACATATTGTACTTCATGACAGTGGTAAATTTGAGTCAAAATATTTCATTATTTATAAAAAAAATACCAAATTTACCAAAAATTTAGAAAAATTTGCAAATTTCCAAATGTCAATTTCTCTACTTTTAAAATACATAGTAATGCCTCCAAAAATAGTTATGACTTTACATTCCCCATGTGTCTACTTCAGGTTTGGATCACTTTGAAAATTACATTTTATTTTTTTGGGACGTTAGAAGGCTTAGAAATTTAGAAGCAAATCTTGAAATTTTTCACAAAATTTCCAAAACCCACTTTTTAAGGACCAGTTCAGGTTTGAAGTCACTTTGTGAGGCTTCCATCATAGAAAACACCCAGAAATTACCCCATTTTAGAAACGACACCCCTCAAGGCATTCAAAACTGATTTTACAAACGTTATTAACCCTTTAGGTGTTCCACAAGAATTAAAGGAAAATGTAGCCAAAATTTCCGAATTTCACTTTTTTGACAGATTTATCATATGAATCATTTTATTCTGAGAATAAATCAAGGGTTAACTGCCAAACAAAACTCAGTAATTATTACCCTGATTCTGTAGTTTACAGAAATGCCCCATTTGTCATCGTAAACTGCTGTACAGGCACACGGCAGGGCGCAAAAGGAAAGGAACGCCAGGGCAGATTTCACTGGAAAAAGTTTAAGTTGCCACATTTGATGCACCCCTAGAGTAGGAAACTCCAAAAAACTGACCCCATTTTGGAAACTACGGGATAAGTTGGCAGTTTTGTTAGTGCTATTTTAGGGTACATATGATTTTTGGTAGCTCTATATTACACTTTTTGTGAGGCAAGGTAACAAAAACTAGCAGTTTTGGCATTGTCTTTATTTTTTGTATTTACAACATTCATCTGACAGGTTAGATCGTGTGATATTTTTATAGAGCAGGTCGTTACGGACGCGGCAATATCTAATATGTATACTTTTTTTTATTTATTTAAGTTTTACACAATATTTTTGAAGCACAAAAAAAAAATCACATTTTAGTGTCTCCATAGTCAGAGAGCTGTAGTTTTTTTTATTTTTTGGGCGATTGTCTCAGGTAGGGGCTCATTTTTTGTGGGATGAGATGACTATTAGATTGGTACTATTTTTGTGGGCATACGCTTTTTTGATCGCTTGGTATTACATTTTTTGTGATGAAATGTGACAAAAAATGGCTTTTTTTTTAGACATTTTTTATTTTTTACAGTGTTCACCTGAGGGGAGAGATCATGCTACATTTTTGTAGAGCAGGTTTTTACGGACGTGGCGATACCTAACATGTATACTAATTTTTATTTTTTAAGTTTTACACAATAATATCATTTTTGAAACAAAAAAAAAATCATGTTTTAGGGTCACCATAGTCAGAGAGCTGTAGTTTTTTTATTTTTTGGGCGATTGTCTCGGGTAGGGGCTAATTTTTTGCGGGATGAGATGACGGTTAGATTGGTACTATTTTTGGGGGCATAAACTTTTTTGATCGCATGGTATTACATTTTTTGTGATGAAATGTGACAAAAAATGCCTTTTTTTTAGACCGTTTTTATTTTTTACGGTGTTGACCGGGCGGGCTGGATCATGTGATATTTTAATAAAGCAGGTTTTTACGGATGTGGCGATACCTAATATGTATATTTTTTTTTTATTTTTTTTTCTATTTTTATGTGTTTCTTTATGGGGAAGGGGCTTTTTTTTTTTTTTTTTTTTTTTTGAAACGTTATTTTTTTTTTATTTTATTTTTTTTTGTTAAAACACTTTTATTTAACTTTTTTTTTACATTTCACTTATGTCCCAGTAAGGAACTTTAACATTTCAGGGTCTGATCCCTGATTGAATGCAGCACAATACATCTGTAAGATGACCTGTTGCGGTGTGGCTGGGTCTCCTGGGCTAACGTAGATGGGAGTCCCGATGCCTCTGGGCAAGGCATCGGGGCTTCCATCTCAGCCATCGGACCCCCCCACCGCCTCACGGGGACCCGATGGCTTTAAAAGCTGCCGCAATTACCTTGTATGCCGCAGTCAGCGTGACCGCGGCATACAAGGGGTTAATCTGCCGGCATCGGTGTAATCACCGGTGCTGTCGGATACAGCAGAGGCCCGGCTGTTAGTATCAGCCGGGCCCCTGCTGCAGATTGGGGCAGCAGCAGCACGTTAACCCTAGGACGAGAATGCTCGTCCTAGGGCGTTAAGTAACGCCATATTAGGACGAGCATTCTCGTCCTAGGTCGGCAATGTGTTAATGGCAATGTGTTGAGTTATTTTAAGGGCACACCAAATTTTTGCTGTTAACAAGCTGTACTCAGACTACTTTACATTGTATCAAAGTGTCATACAAGGGTCATACAAAAATGTGAGGGGTGTTATCAATTTTGTGAGATACTGTAAGCTGACACATATTACTGGTGTCTGTATAATCATATATTGTGCTTGTGAATAAAGCAGTAGTTTAGCTTTCTGAGCATATCTCAGTGTGGTGAAGCTATAGTACAGTGTGTGTATAATACACATATATACAGTAGATATGTATAAGCCAGGACACAGCTCTGCCCTCAGCTTGATGTCTAGCCCTGTCGATCAAGGCGAGGGGAAGATGTGTGCTGAGCGCATGCGGTTTTACAAAGCGGTACTCAGATGATTCAGCCCCGCCTCCTGGTTATCAAATTGCTCATTTGCATATGAATAAAACATGTTTCTCTGCAGCTATTTATCATACAGATAAAAGAAATGTATAGTTTTAATCAGCATGATGAGCCCTACCAGCCAGTATGTCTGGTTTAATAGGGTTGAGCCTGGTAACATAGCCTCTTTAAAATTTTGCTTTCAGATGTTTATTTTACAGTGGGGAAAATAAGTGTTTGATACACTGGCGATTTAGCAAGTTTTCCTACCTACAAAAATGGAGAGGTCTGTACACTTCAACTGTGAGAGACAGAATCTAAAACAAATCCAGAAAATCCCTTTGTTTGATTTTTTTTAATTATTAATTTGTCATTTTGTCAAATACAATAAGTATTTGATCCAATAGAAAAACAGAAAAATATTTGGCACAGAAATAGTGCAGCAGGGATTTTGGCCCACTCCTCCATACGGATCTTCTCCAGATCTTTCAGGTTTCGGGGCTGTTTCTGGGCTACATTGAGATTCGGCTCCCTCCAAAGATTTTGGATTAGCTTCAGGTCTGGAGAAAGGCTAGGCCACTCCAGGACCTTGAAATGCTTCACACGGAGCCACTCCTTAGTTGCCCTGGCTCTGTGTTTCGGGTCATTGTCATGCCGGAATACCCAGCCGCGACCAATCTTCAATGCTCTTACTAAGGGAAGGAGGTTGTTGGAAAAAATCTTGCGATACATGGCCCCATCCATCCTCCCTTCAATACGGTGTAGTCTTCCTGTCCCCTTTGCAGAAAATCACCCCCAAAATATGATGATTCCACCCAAATGCTTCACGGTTGATAAGGTGTTCCTGGGGTTGTACTCATCCTTCTTGTTCCTCCAAACAGGGCAAGTGGAGTTAATACCATAAAGTTTTATAATGATTTGGTAGAGACAGGTCTTTTGTAAGGTGGTTTGTAAGTGTTTTTTTTTTTTTTTTATACTGATGACCTAGCCTCTGGGACCCCGGTCCGTTACCTGTTTGAGAAGGCAACGCTCAAAGTAGAGCTGCAGTGGTGTTAAACTTATATAGGAGTGCTAATGTTGTTGTCAGCTTTCTTTGTGTACTAACTTAAAGAGGTTCTCTGGCCCCAAGTTGAAAAATCCTCCTTGAACTTAACCTATGGAGGGAAAATAGTTCATGAGTACTTACCCTCCACAGCACAGGCGTTTCCAGGATGCTCTTCATAGTCATGTGACTACTCCTGCAGCATTTTCAGGTCTTCTGGTCCAAGTCCATCTTTTTCTCTTCCTTTCTGAAGCAGAAGATGGCCCACCATCACTGATGTCACTCCGTCATGCCAGCCTTTCTTATTCCTGACACTTGCACATGTGCTGGGACTGCTGGCTGTCTTGTCACTGTATAGGCTTTTTTGTACCTTATTTGTGTACCTTATTGAGTCATGCATATTACAATCTAAGTAATGTAAATGAGTCAAAACATAGTGATCAGCCTCAGTGCTGTCACATTGCTGGTGATGGGGCACTGTGGATGCCACTGTTATGGGAGCACAGTATGACTTTCACATGATGGATTTTACAGTAGAATTTTGGCACACAAAAATAGTCAGCTTCTGCATCCTTTCTGCCTCTCGGCAGTAAGGATTGTGGAACTTATGGCCGCACGAGAGGGGACATGTTTCTTCCCAATGCAGCTGTAGTGTTAAGCTGCTGCTCCGTGATCCTCACTGCTGCCTCCCATTGAAATGAATGGGTGGCAGAAAGTACGTGGCTGCTGGTGGGTTTTCGGTGAAATTTCATTATGGCTTCTAGAGCTTACAGAAGCCACTGCAGAATACGTTTTTTTTCTTAGTTTTTCTTTCTTGTCACTCATTTCTAGTGTCCCTTTTAATCATGCATTTCTATTAAGGAATTATAAATTTAACTTCAATGTTTATTTTATATTTATTAGATGAGGATTTATCCCACGAGGATGGCTATGATGAAAAAATATTAAGTGATGATGATGGAATATATGAAGAAAAGGTCAACTCTGAGGAAGATGATGATGATGATTTTGATGAAGAAGAGGAGGATGCTGATGGCAGTATTTGTGGTGCACAACAGAATACTGAAGACGACGAAACTGCAGAGCAGAAAGGCTTGGAAGGGTCACAATTTCCAGATGATACTGTACAAACATTCTCTAAAGCAAAGGTGTCAGCAGATGTTGCTAAAGGACAAGGAATTAAGAACCAAATAGGTGAGCCAACATTTTTCTATTTATATTGCTTAAAAAAGTTAAGTTGTCCTTTTTTGTGGTAGTTATCTATTGTTTTCATCTATAGTAACATAGTTTACAAGGCCGAAAAAAGACATCTGTCCATCCAGTCCGGCCTGTTATCCTGCAAGTTGATCCAGAGGAAGGCAAAAAAACCCTTGTGAGGTAGAAGCCAATTTTCCCCATGTGACGAACCGCACCCGCAGCCCTGCCCGGCGCGTGCTTATGTGGGGATCACGCGGTACGGTTCAGTCTTTGCCTACAACCACGTGATGTTCCACGCCCCCTCGGGGTGTGTAAGGTTACGTATGGCACGGTTTTTCCACAGACGCCTCCTGTCCACGCGAGCACAGAAAGGGAGAGAGGGTAGCCCACGCAAATCCTGACCAGCTGAGAGACCCTTTTCGCTATCACCAGCGAAACCGAGTCTATCAACCCAGTAGTACTACCACCAGCTCTCGTTTGATATAACTTCGGTCCGTTAACGGATTATATCGGGTGAGCAGCCGACCCTAGGTAGCGTATAACAATATTACCGAGAACACGGACATGGGGATTCATGATCGAGATACAAGAACAGCACAAGATTAAATCATATATTTAGTCGCCTTAAAGGCTTACTAGATATAACTATATACACAAAGATGGATACAGCGGTCAGATATGCAAATACAAGTGGTATGGTACAACAGAATTGAACAGAACATTAGTCTGTTACCAGAGAGATGGATAGTCCGTAAGATGAATTCTGAGTTGCTGTAAGGCCTGGCTGTAACCACATGGGGGCCAGTGATGTCAGCAGCTTGTCCAAGGGTCCCTCCAAACACCAATGCTGCAGGTGACCCCCCTCCAGAGAAAGACACATGGCCTCTGTTCTCTGGGCCTTTTAACCTGCCGCTTGGACATTCCGCTCCTCCCCCCCTTGGAGGAGTCAACCCCCCCTGTCCCAGTTCTAGTAGCAAAAGCTCCACAAGACCATTATGGCCTATAGCTCCAGACCGGGAGGTCACGGAAAGGGTTCTGGTACCAACTGACCCACCTGAGTTCTGGCTACAGGTGGAGACCAAACACGACACACTTATCTGGTTCTTGCTTGGAGATCTCCGTATCTCCGCTTCCTGACATGTGATCGCTAACTTATAGACATGTACCTGTCCCTCTCTGTACCCGCCTCACGAATATATGATTGGCTTAGGTTTGTGATGAACAGCTAGTCCATAATTCTTTATTAATTCCTGGCTCCAATATGTCTGGAAAGTAGGTATCACATCTAACAAGCTGATGGCTCCCTGCTGAGGGTTCTTCCTATGGAAAGGGCTTTGGTTCCGGAATGACTGGGAAAGGTGTGAATCGTATACAAGTGACCTGCTTTGAAGACAGGACCCCTGCGGTGTTAACTCCATCTGCTAGGTGCCAGCAGATGGCTGGGATTAAATCATGGCTAAAACCTGGATCATGATTCCTTATTCCTCACAGTCGTGAAAATTCCTTCACGACTGCAATCAGAATAACTCCCTGGATCAACGACCACTCTCTAGTAACTATAACCTGTAATATTATTACCCTCCAGAAATACATCTAGGCCCCTCTTGAACTCTTTTAGTGAACTCGCCATCACCACCTCCTCAGGTAGAGAGTTCCATAGTCTTACTGCCCTTATCGTAAAGAATCCTCTTTTATGTTTGTGTACAAAACTTCTTTCCTCCAGACGCAGAGGATGTCCCCTCGTCACAGTCCTGGGGATAAATAGATGATGGGAGAGATCTCTGTACTGACCCCTGATATATTTATACATAGTTATTAGATCTCCCCTCAGTCATCTTTTTTCTAAAGTGAATAAACCTAATTTTTATAATCTTTCTGGGTACCGTAGTCCATCCATTCCAGTTATTTCTTTAGTTGCCCTCCTCTGAACCCACTCCAGCTCTGCTATGTCTGCCTTGTTCACAGGAGCCCAGAACTGTACACAGTACTCCATGTGTGGTCTAACTAGTGATTTGTAAACTGGCAGGACTATGTTCTCATTACGGGCATCTATGCCCCTTTTGATGCAACCCATTATCTTAAAAGCCTTGGCAGCAGCTGTCTGACACTGGTTTCTACAGCTTACTTTCCAGTTCACTAAAATTCCTAAGGTCATTTTCCATGTCAGTGTTACCCAGTGTTTTACTATTTAGTATGTACTGGTGACTTGCATTATTCCTTCCTATGTGCATAACCTTACATTTGTCAGTGTTAAACCTCATCTGCCACTTCTCTGCCCAAGCCTCCAATCTATCCAGATCCATCTGTAGCAGTGTACTGTCCTCTTCTGTGTTAATTACTTTACACAGTTTAGTGTCATGTGCAAAAATTTATATTTTACTGTGCAAGCCTTCTGCAAGATCATTAAACCTGGCGATTTGTCTATTTTAATCTTTTTAAGACGCCACTGTACTGTGTCAGTCAGCGCAGTTTTAATGGGGAATTGACTTTTTATATTCTGCATTTCATCTGACAGTTTATTTTCCTCAGTGAATACAGTGGAGAAAAAAATATTTAGCAGCTTTCTCCTCAACACCCCCTCATTACTCTGTAAGGGGCCGACACCTTCAGGTTTATACTTTTTACCATTTATATAATTGAAGAACATTTTAGGGTTAGTTTTACTCTCTTTGGCGATTAATCTCTCGGTCTCTAGTTTGCTGCTTTTATTTCCCTTTTATTTATTCTTTTTTTTTTTCCTTATAGTTTTCAATGCTTCCTCGCTCCCCTCCCGTTTTAGTGATTTTAAATGCTTTCTTTTTGTAATTTATTGCTTTCTTTACAGTTCTATTTATCCACATTGTTTTTTTTCTTGTTTCTTAACCTTTTATTCCCATAAGGTATGTACCTCTCACAATTAGAGTTTGGATGCTTTTAAAAATATCCCATTTTGTTGCTGTATTTAATTTTTGTCCCAGTTAGTTAGGACAATGGCCTATCTTATTTGGCTAAATTTAGCTTTTTTGAAGTTTGGTATTTTTGTTCCTCCCTGTAGAAACACTCTTTTGAATGACAATTGGAAGGTTATTATGTTATGGTCACTGTTTCCCAGGTGTCCCCCAACCTGCACATCTGTTATTCTGTCTGGTCTATTGGTTAATACTAAGTCCAGTATGGCTGTCTCTCTAGTCGGGTCATGAACCAGTTGGGAAAGGTAATTGTCTTTGGTCATTGCCAAGAACCTATTTCCTTTGAGATGTACAGGTTTCAGTTTCCCACTACCTGGGTAGTTGAAGTCCCCCATAATAACGACCTAATTATGATTTGCCGCCTCGTCTATTTACCTTATTTTTTGCCCTATAAGACGCACTCCCCCCCCCCCCCCCCCCCAAAAGTAGGGAGAAAAATGCGGTGCGTCTTATAGGGCGACTACAAGTGAGCGCTTCCATAAGGAAGTGCCCACTAGTACGTCGGGACCCCCATCAGACCTCAGATCAGCCCACCCAGCCACTTATAAAAACCTTACTTACCTGTCCTGCACTGCTGCTGCCCTCCGGTCCCGCGCTCCACTCTTTTCCCTGCCGGCGCACACTATGACCTGAAGCTGCAGCGTCAGGTCATAGTGCGTGCCGGCAGGGAAGAGAGTGGAGCGCAGGACAGGTAAGTAAGGTTTTTATAAGTGGCTGGATGGGCTGATCTGAGGTCTGATGGGGGCACAAGACGCTGCTCTGAGGTCTGATGGGGGCACAAGACGCTGCTCTGAGGTCTGATGGGGGCACAAGACGCTGCTCTGAGGTCTGATGGGGGCACAAGACGCTGCTCTGAGGTCTGATGGGGGCACAAGACGCTGCTCTGAGGTCTGATGGGGGCACAAGACGCTGCTCTGAGGTCTGATGGGGGCACAAGACGCTGCTCTGAGGTCTGATGGGGGCCCAAGACGCTGCTCTGAGGTCTGATGGGGGCCCAAGACGCTGCTCTGAGGTCTGATGGGGGCCCAAGACGCTGCTCTGAGGTCTGATGGGGGCCCAAGACGCTGCTCTGAGGTCTGATGGGGGCACATTCTGCTGATTTGAGGTCTGATGGGGGCGCATACTGTTGATCTGAGGTCTGATGGGGACACAGTAGGCTGATCTGAGGTCTGATGGGGGCACAGTAGGCTGATCTGAGGTCTGATGGGGGCACAGTGGGCTGATCTGAGGTCTGGTGGGCGCACAGTGGGCTGATATGGGGGCACAGTGGGCTGATATGGGGCCATAGTGGGCTGATCTGAGGTCTGTTGGGGGTCTGACATGGAGGGCTGATGGAGTTCTGACATGGAGGGCTGATAGGGGGGTCTGATGTGATGTCCTGAAATTTATGGGCAGTCTGATAAGAGGATCTGATAAAAAATATTTTATTATTATTTTCCTACTCTAAAACCTAGGTGCGTGTTATGGGGCGGTGCGTCTTATAGGGCGAAAAATACGGTAGTTTAGAAGTAGATTTTCTGTGGACTCTTTTCTGTGGTATATTAGGTGGTTTATAATAAACGCCTAATAGTATTTTATTATTGTTTTTGGCTCCATTTCTACCCACAGTGACTCCACATGTTCATGTCCCTCACTTATATCTTCCCAGAGTGTGGGCTTTAGACAGGACTTTACATAAAGGCAGACCCCTCCACCTCTCCTCTATCCATCTAAAAAAAACAAAAAAACAAACAAACCAAAAACTAAATATATAGAGTATTCACTTGCAAAGACTGTGAGATAGGGACATGCCCATGTACGGTTATGAGCAGCACTGCATTGACTACATGCAGGGGCACATAATTTATTTCATGCTTTTATGTGCAAGGGGATTTTCTCATATACACTGGAGATCAAAATTAGAGAACAATTTATAAACACTTATGATTTTTTTTTTCATAAATGTATTATTTAACCGTTGAAGAATTTTTTCTTTTTCCACTACCATACTGCTAGAACAGTGTTTTATAAGATAACCAAGACATTTCAACAAAAAAAAACCTTTATTTTGCAGAAAACACTGATCAAAATTAGAGATCATCAATGGCTGTAACACAGAGAAAGATTACAACTACATTTTCTGCAAGTTACAACAGTCAATAAGTAGTAGAAAGTGTCCAGGCTTGGACTTCAGCACATGACATCATTCATCTCTCACGCTGCTCTGGTGATTTTGGTCCAGTCTTTCAGTTTCTAAATTCTGACTTCCACAGTTTCTTGGGGATAACTTTTGGGTTTAGCTTGATTGATGAATGCAGGGAAGGAACCACATGTTGTCGAAGGTTCTGATAAACGTTTGCATTCATTCTGTCATATGGGTGTATAAGAGGTCCAACTCCTGCTGCTGAAAACATTCCTCAAACCATGACACCTCCTCCTCTGCCTTTTAATGATCTTTTTACAG
Organism: Rhinella marina; assembly: GCA_900303285.1. NCBI lineage: Eukaryota > Metazoa > Chordata > Amphibia > Anura > Bufonidae > Rhinella > Rhinella marina. The sequence goes on from ONZH01028053.1 coordinate 140,690, forward strand.
ACTTTGGATTCAGTCTTTCCTCAGTTTTGCGCCAAACATAATCTTTCCTTTCTTACCCAAATGAATTAAACTTGCTTTCATCACTAAAGTGAACTTTGGAGCACTTCTCCTCTGTCCACACAGTACGCTCTTCAGAAAAGCTTAGTCTAGCCTTTTGATTCTTTCTGCTAATTGTAGGTTTGGTCACTGCAGAGTGGGCTTTCAGTTCATATGCTCTTAAATGTTGAGACAGATCCTTACCTTGTTCACTGCTGAACTGATGAGCAATTCCTGCTGCATTGAGGTTCCCTGCATTTGTGTTTCATGGACAATCTGCCTTCTTGGGGGACTTGAATGAGTTTGTGACTCTGTAAAGATGAAGTATTCTAGAAATCACAGGTCGATAGGGTTATACCTTTGGCCTTCATCTGTAGAACCTGCTGCCGGAGTGTTTGTCAGTTTTGAACAGCTTGCCACCATGCAAAGTCAGTGAAAACTGGAAAGGTAGGCTGCCAGTTAAATAGGGTTTGTCACATCATTAAGGAAATTAGCACCAGGTGCCAAATTAACACCAATAAATGGGATGTATCTGAAAGTGTTCTCTAATTTGGATCAGTTTTCTTTTTCAAATATCTCATTGAAGTTTTTTGTACTGTGCTTCAGAATATATGTGCGGTAACTCATGAAATATGCTTAAAATGCTACTCATGTACTCTGGTTTGGATAATTTCAAATAAGACTAGGCAGTAACCTTTACATTTAGGAATTTGTATGTTCACAGGCCTACGGAAAGCAGCGAGAAGGCCGTGGCATGTACCCGTGCCTTCTGAAACAGCTGATCAACGGGGGTCCTTGGTGGTGTTCGACATTAATCAGATACTGATGACCTATCTAAAGGATAGATCATCAGTATTAAAATCTCAGAAAACCCATTTAAGGTCAAAATATGCTTGCAAAACAAGTATCCAGACCAGTAACAGACAAAATTGTACGTTTTGTAAAATAATAACTATGGCATTTTAAATTTACAAGATGTATCTCATGACTGATTACAACACTCAGTGCTCTACTGCTGTTTCCAGAATGCACTGTTGGTGCATCAGGTGGAGAGCTCTATCCGTCTGAACTGTCCTTCAAGTATGGTTGTCACGTTACCAATAGAGATGAGCGAAACTATTCGTCGATTCGTTGATTCGTATCGAATCTTGGAAATTTTCAGCTGCGAAGTGAATCCGAATATTAGATGATTCGCTCTGTTAAGATTCGAAAATGTTCCTAAGGCTTTGTAAGCATTCGCTACGTACTTGTCCGATAAATTGTACGCTAATGCTATATGTAAGTTACTCTATACGCTGTTGCATACGAATACAAGTAATTAGCGAACTTTTACTGTTAGTTCGTTATTCGTGCACAAAAGCCCGGGAAGAAAGCGGTCACCTGACCTAGTGGGCAGGGCTTGCTCTGATTGGCTCAGGCTCGGTAAGCCAGTGACACATCACTTCTGCTGCGACTGCTGAGACGAGCAGAAGCACTGTGTGTGAAGTTCTGAGACACTGAGACCTCTGTTGTTGAAATTGGGGTGTAATTGTTCAGGGAATCCATATTACACATCAGGGCAAGTGCAGGGCTAGTAATTAATCGGACAGGGAGAGGGACCAGCTGCAGGGCCACAGAGTGAAGTGAAAAATGTCTGGAATGGATAAGCAAAAGAGGTCCAGTTCCAGCCAGACCTCGAACTCTAAAAAAAAAAAAAAAAAAAAAAGAGAGAAGGTGGCACAGGGCAGCAGTGCCAAAGGACCTGTAGTCGGAGCTGCTTCTGTAATTCGTAATAGTTGGCCAGTGTTCCACCAGGCTAACCCATCAAGGTGCAAAATTGTAGTGGAGGAGAAAGTGGATGGCATGCTCATCTGTCTCAGCCGGGTGATTGGTCATCTGCTGATACAGTATCTATATGTAGCCAGGGGTCAAACTTGTCCCGCTCCACCATTCTGCTCCAGCAAAGCCCGTCATTTTGTGTCACCTCTCGGGCTTCAGTGCCCCCTCCTAGTGGTGTCCATTCTGCAATTTATAAAATAAAAGGCCACCGAACCCTACTGCATAATCCGGCGGTTATACAGGACAGCCTCCCTGAGGATTTCTTAGAGGGCAGTCAGAGTTTGGACTGCCCGGAATTGGAGGTTGGTGGGGAACAGCCTAATTTGCAGTCAGAAAAAAGTGGTGGGGAGGAGTCTGATGACGAATCTGATGTGTTAGACCGGAAGACCTGGGAGGCGGATCGGGCTGGTGAGGAGGGTTTGATCTCCGAGGAGGAGGGTGGTAGTAGTAGTGGCAGCAACAGAGGGCAGAGATGAGTTAGCCCCAGGGCCAGTCCTTCCTTGGGAACTAGCGAGACCCCAAGTATAGTGGGGCCAGCACCAGGGTGTAAGCGTGCAAGGGCTACAAGCTTGGCCAGCTGTGGAGGGCGCACGTCGGGAGTTTGGAAGTATTTCACCACTCTGCCGGGGGACAGCAGTATGGCCACTTGTAATTTGTGTAAACAGAAATTGAGCCGTGGGAAAGCCACAAATGTCAGGACCACTGCTCTGTGGAACCATCTGAAGTGGCGTCATGCCGGCAATTTAGAGCAGCGCATCAATACTGAAGAGCTGGTTACTTCTCCCTGGGTCCCTTCTGTCAGGCAGGCCACATCCAGGGCCATAGCTCAGCCCGCATCCAGGGGTTCCCACTGCATGCATGTCTCCACCTCCGCTTATTCGGCAGTCGTCCATTGCCGAGTGCGTTGCCAGGAAGCAGTTTTACGCCACAAGTTATCAGACAGTCTGTGCAGTCTCTGTCGTACCAGCTGGTCGACTGCCCAGCTTTTAGGGAGCTAATGGCTTGCGCTCAGCCACGCTGGCAGGTCCCTAGCCGGCATTTCTTCTCCAAAAAAGCTATCCCCGCCCTTTACTCCCACGTGGCTGACAATATTGGACGCTCCCTGCAGCTCCGTGCACATCACGGTGGACACCTGGAGCAGTGCTTACGGCCAGGGGCAATACATGTCCTCTACTGCCCACTGGCTGAGTGTATTTAGTGGAAACAAGTCAGGAAACCCCCCAGCAACTGGGCCAATTGTTGTTGGCACCTCCATGTGCTTTCCAGCCAGGATTGCAGCAGACCACCCAACAACTATCTGCTTCCACCTCCACGGGCAGTCCGCCTGCTGGAGCATCAGGGCAGAGAGTTAACCCCCCTCCTTCATATCATATGTGCCAGGTGAAACGCTGCCAGTTGCTGCTAGACTTAGTTTGTCTTGGCAGTAGCAGCCACACAGGCCAGCGCTTGCTGCATTACATGAAGCAGCAAATAGCACGCTGGCTGTCTCCACGCCAGCTGGAAGTGGGCAAGGTAGTGAGTGACAATGGGACAAATATAGCGGCAGTGCTAAACCTGGGTCAATTCACGCATGCTCCCTGAATGGCACATGTCCTAAATCTAGTGGTGCAGAGATTTCTCAAAACATTTACTGGCCTGCGCACAGTGCTGGCAAAGTCGCGGAAGCTTTGCACTCATTTGAGCCATTCATATGTATCTCACCACGCTCTGCTGGAACTGCAGCGACAAAACTCTCTTCCGCCACACCGCTTAATAGTGAGAAAAAATATCTATGGCACACCGTTTAAGTTGCAAAGGTGATTTAATTCATATATAATAAAGTGACATTTTTCTCTTTTCCAAATATTCCAGAGAGTGAGGCACAATATTTGTTAGACCCATATTATTCCCAACGTTTCGGTCAGCAATGACCTTTTTCAAGGGATCTTAGGTCTTATGCGTTGCTGTATAAGCTCTGGAAATGGATGCTGCTTAGCTTTTTTTTTAGCCTTCAGCCTAAACTTGCATCCCTGTCTTCTTCACACTGTCAGGAAGATGTTAAAGGGTTAACAAAACACAGGTTTTACTAGAATATTTTAGTAATAATAACTTTTTACAAATAATAAATAATATAATAAACAAAAAAAAGTTACGCCGGCCTTTGCCGACGTCTGGCCATCATCTCCTGCAGCTCTTGGTGCTCCAGCTGCAGGCCGCGAATAAGTCGGGAGGCAGCATGGATCCTGGTCCCGAAGCGGCGTAAGGCTGCCTCCACTTCAAAGTCAGTGGGGATAGAGGTGGGAACAGTAATATAATTAGTATGATCGAGTAAAAGTGGTTGTACCCCGAAAAAAATTCTAAAATTTAAAACCAGAACCTGGATCAGAATGCTTTAGCAATTGCATGTCATTATATATTTGGTATATTTACTGGAACAAGTTATTCAGTGACATGTATCTGTATTGAGCCTTTTGTTTTTTATTTGAACTGCTCACTGAGAAGGCCACACATGGTCAGTTTGGGGTTTGTACTTACTGGACACCCATACTGCGTGGTCTTCCCATGGTCCAGGGGAAAACTCCTCCCTGACGGTTGGGGCTACAAAAGATAAAACATAAATTTAGCTTATATTTTGATGACAGAAGGTCCACCCATTACACTTTTTTTATTTTACCTACCTTCTACCTCGGGAAGTTGGGCTGGTGGTGTTGGAGGGGCAGGTGGGGTCCTCTCTTGCTGGGGTGGAGGAGGGTGAGAGGTGCTCCTCTGTGGTGCAGCAGCTGTCAAAAATCATTCAATAATGGCATTACATTCAACTCTAATGAACAGTTGTAACTTCTGATACATGGGAATAGTTTGGACAGGATGATCCCATTCCTAACCACTAGTGCTCTTATATCACTGCTGCTGCACTCCCACATAGCTTGGATTTTAAATAAATTAAATATGTCTACAATTACTAGAAGCTGAAGGTACTGTAGGGGCCGTCCAGCCTCGACGGTGGCTGTGACCGTGGTGTCGTTGACGGTGCTCTGCAACATAAATCCGTACACAATTGTTATGTGATGACTCTTTTTAATACGAACACTGTATACCACTATGAAGATATTTTGGGTGAGAGGGGGGCCTGTGTGTAGGAGGAGGAAGCGCTAACTTATGAAGGGGCATATATCTAAGGGTACTTTCTTTCACACTAGCACAGTTGTCACAAACTGGAGAACGGCCAGCCCCATTAACAATAATGGGGGATGGCACTGATCCGGCCGCTATTCGGCAAGAACGCCTGGAATTGGCAGGACAAATACTGCAGAACAGCCTGCAGGATCACTACCACATATGTGAAAGTAGCCTAAGGCAAATTACTGGGAAGGGGCACATATCTGAGAATACCTTCACTTGTTTGGGTCGATAGTTAGAGAGGCGTTGCCTAGCATGAAAGCAAATTACTGCAGCGCACTACGCACGACCACGTTGTCCTTCTATACTTTTTGCATGATTGGCACTCACTGCTGGTATATATACAATACAGTACACTAATTTTTTTAACATGTTTTTACTTTTCAAATGTTTTGTTACTCACCCTGCCGTATCTCTGCGCGGATCTCATTAAGCCGCTCTGGGCATTTAAACTTCAGATTGGACCTTTTCCGCTGGATCTGGCCTGGGGTCTGCACAGTGTCGAAACGATGGCGCAAGCCTCGGATCACCTGCTGGATCACCTTCTTTTTATGCTGGTTCGGGTGGCGGTGTGTGCCATCGTAATCTTGCCGGTCCATCAGCCGGATGATGTATTTCAGTTCTGCAGAGCTAAATGATGAGGATCGCCTGGATGCCATTTTCAAAAATTTGCTCTGCCTCTGAGGAGTGCACGCCGCGGCCTCTCGTTGTGCGTGCCTGCGTATTACGTGATCGCTAGACAATAGTACGCTGAGGATTCGTACGCAATTTGTACGCTCATGCGTACGTGTTCAAAGAATTTGCGTACCTTTTAAAACGGAACGTTTGTTATTAGTGCGCGAATGTTTGCTAAACGCCACATAATAACGTATATTTTGTACGCAAATTTAACGAATATATTTGTCAAATATACGAATCTTATGAAAAGTTCGGCGAATAAAATTTTGAATGATTCGCTCATCTCTAGTTACCAAAATTTCGATTCGACTTTGATACCATAAAAGTATTGCGATACTCAATACTACGATTCGATACCACGCAAAAGAAAAATAAAATGCCAAAAAATACTGTTTGGAATCCACATTTTTCAGAACGTTTGGCACATAATAGAACAGTCCCATCCTATTGTTTTTTTGGGGGGACAAGGTGACAATGTTTTTCATTTTTTACCTGTTACGGTGTTCACTGCATAGGATTTTTAAATATTTTAATTGTTTGTACTTTTTCAGACGCTACAATACCTAATGTTTGTTATTGTTTTATATATTTTTATATGTAAAATTGGGAAAGGGGGGTAATGTTTAAGCTTAATATTTTGGTGTTTATTTTTTTTTAAAGGTTTTTTTTCTTCTTTTTTTTAATAACTATTTGCCCCTTTAGGGGGCTAGAAACTGGGATCTTTTGAGCCCTTGTCCTATTCACCTTAATAGAGATCTATTAGGGTGAATAGGATTTTACACTGTCGCTGCTGTTGCTGTGCATTGTGCACACAGCTGCAGGGAGTTTACGATGGCAGCCATGGAAGGCTCCAGTAACGTCCAGGCTGCCGTGGTAACGGATCAGAGCCCCGTGATTTCACTGCTGAGGCTCCAACGATCGGAAGCTGCCACTGAATGAAAAAACGGAGGGGCCGGGGCCTGTAGATGCTTGCCATTGTGCCCCTGCTGAAAATACTGAGGGGGGGGGGCTCTGTAGCCATTGGCCATTGTTCCACTAATGAAAATAATGAAACCCTAAATGCGAATGTATGGCGGGCTGCTGTGGTGATCCCGCCGAACCCTGTCGTTTAAACCCTCAGGCGCCATGGCCTGAGTATGGAACAGACTCTCTGCAGGAGGCCACTCTATACATTTGCATTTAGGGGTTAATTATTTTCATTGGTGGCACAGTGGCAGCTTCAGAGCACCCTCCCTTTAATGTGTTAATTAGTGGCCATGGCAGCCACGTCACACTGGGCAGGGACTCCCTCCTCCACTGTGCTACTGATGAGAACACGTCACATGTCATGTTCTCTAATGAGAAAAGATACTAAGCTGCGCAGCCTAGTATTGAGAAAAATCAAATCCCTGTATCGTTTCTATTGAATATTGAAAGTTCGTTACCGGGTGCAACCCTATCTCCAAGTGATCTTGCGGCAGTGGAGACTCACTGGGTGACCGTTGTCTTTATCGGCGGCACTCAGTCATGTGGTGGGGATGTGCAGGGTGCCTGCAGAGTTTAGTGCAAAAAAGAGTCAGTCCGGCACCTCTAAACAACATAAAATGAAGGTGCAGATTCTCGCTATTATGGCTGACATTAAAACGCAAACAAACACTACATCTATGGTACACTATTTTATACACAAAAACATACTCAGACATTGAAAAAAATGATTATTCTGAATTGCATTACTGCTGTACTTACTGTACATGAAAATGTGAGGCTGTTTGCACACATTTTTGAACCAAAATTGTGTGGGCCCATCTACACCAACAAGGTGGCCTCTTTAGATGATAGCATAGGTTCCCATCTAAAGAGGCCACTTTTTCTTTGGTTGATGGGCTTGTATAATTTTCATCAGAAATGTATGCAAAGAGCTTCAGATTGTCATGTAAACATATCAGTGATGCATTCAGAATAATCCATATTTTCAATGCTTGTATATGTCTTTGTGCATAAAGTAGTGTGCTGCTTCATGTACAGTTTGTTTGCTTAAACTTTTAAGTGAACCGGCTCTTTTATGTAATACTAGCAGAAAGACCCGGCTTCGCCTGGGTATATTTCATATATTTCATTTAATGTTTCTGTGTGTCGTTGCAGAGAGAAAGTCAATGCAGCTGACAGAAGTTGATTTTTACCTTCATTTTTTCAATCCCCATTGGCTGCCGAGTGGGAGGGGGCATGACCTGACCGGGTCGGGGGCTTGGTTTACCGGGACCTTGGGGGGGTGCTTTTAGGTTCTTTCATTTCAGGGTGGCCTGAATTATAGGTCAATGCCATGGTAATTTGAGGAAACACAGTGGGTAGCAGTGGAAGAAAACATTGCTTCACACGGGTATATTTAACCCCTTCCCGACTGGCGCCGTACATGTACGGCGCTCGGGCGGTGCGGGGACATGACGCCCGCTCGCGGGTGCGGCGGGCGTCATGGCCGGCAAGTCTCTGCTGTTTCTAACAGCAGAGACTTGCCGCTTCTTACCTCCGTCTGCGGCGACTTCCTGGGCCTTCTGATGCCGTGATCACACATGATCACTGCATCAGGATGCGTCTGAACCATTGGCCAATCGGGGTGTCTGTACACCATATGAAAACTGTAATCCTCGCTGGTGAGGATTACAGTTTTCAAACTGCAATTCTTATTCTGGCCACTAGATGGCAGGCCAGGATAAGAAATGAGCAATTCATGGATTTAACTGCATCTAGTAAATCCATGATTGCTCATAAAGAAAAAAAAACAAAACACAATATATGAGCTCATATTTGAGCTTTAAAATAATCACAAAAAAATAAAAAAAAAGTTAAATATATAAAAAATAAAAAAGATATAAAAGTTCAAATCACCCCCCTTTCCGTATAAGTAAAAAATAAATACCTAAATAACAATAAATATAGACATGGGTATCACCGTGACCGAAAACGCCCGTACTTTTAAAATATAAAAAAAAAAAATTCCAATACGTCGAATTGTGTGGCGGAAAAAAGCGTCCAAATGGCGATTCGCCGTTTTTTGTCGCTTTTTTTTCTAAAAAAAATTAAATACAAAGTGATCAAAAAGTCATACACACCCCAGAATGGTATCAATAAAAACTTCAGACCGCCCCGCAAAAAATTAGCCCCCAGCCCCCATACAGCTCTGTACACATAAATACCAAAAAGTTATAGGGGTCAAGATATGACAAGGGAAAAAGGGCAACTTTCTAATTATTTTATCACCATCTAAACGCAGGAAAAACTATACATATTAGGTATTGCCGGATTCGTACTGACCAGTAGAATGAAAGTAACCGGTCAGTTTTAATGCACATCGAACGCTGTAAATAAGAAACCCGTAGAACTTTAGCGGAATAGCGGTTTTCTTGCAATTTCACCCCATTTGGAATTTTTTTCCCGCTTCCCACTACACCATATGCAATATTAAATGGTGGCGTTGGAAAGTACAACTTGTCCCGCAAAAAAAGAAGCCCTCATACAGCTATGTGAACAGAAAAATAAAACAGTTATGGTTGTTTGAAGGCAGGGAGCGCAAAACGAAAATGCAGAACCAAAAAAACCTCCGGGGTAGAAAGGGTTAATCTATTTCATTTAGTGTTTGTGTGTCATTGCAGAGAGAGTCTCCTTCTCACCCATTCCTGTAGCTGACAGAAGTTGATTTTTACCTTCATTTTTTTTCAATCCCCATTGGCTGCGTAGTGGGAGAGGGCGTGCCTTGACCGGGGGCGTGGTTTAGCGGGACCTTGGAGGGGGGGGGTTGCTTTAAAGTCCTTTTAGTGGAAGAAAACATCTTTTATTACTACTGAACGGTAGTAGTCTAATATTAGTCTATTTCATCTAATGTTTCTGTGTGTTGTTGCAGATAGAAACTCACCCTCCCACCACTGCAGCTGACAGAAGTTTATTTTTACCTTCATTTTTTCAATCCTAATTGGCTGCGGAGGGGGAAGGGGGTGTGGCCTGGCAGAGTCGGGGTGTGGCTTAGTGAAACCTGGAGCAGGTGTTGTAAGTCCTTCTTTTGAGAGTGGTGTGAATCACAGGTCGGTGCCATGATAATTTATGAGGACACGCAATGGGTAGCAGTGGAAGATTTACTACTGAACGGTCATGGTCTAAAATTAGTCTAAAACATAAGTTATATTTATGGTAACCGGAATACCCCTTTAACAGTATCATCCACAGCGCTCTGCCCCTTTAAAGCATTGAATAGAAATGACTGGATTGTTACCTGAGATCCTCAGCTGGCTGCTAATTACCTGGCTGTGTTGTTATGGAAACCTGCCCTCCCTGTGTGTGTCTGTGCAGAGAATGGCAGTTGGGGTTTAAAACCAATGCTGTCAGGCTAATATTGGCTAATGCAGGTCATATTTTGGGAATATCTCGGGAACGTTATGTTCTAGAGAGATGAGACCTGGTCTAAAACCTTCCCGGGCACCTGATGTACCTGTGTGCCGAATTTGGTGAAAATCGGTCCAGTAGTTTGGTCGCGCATAGAGAACAGACAGGCAGACGGACAGACAGACAGAAACTCATTTTTATAATATTAAGAGATAAACTGTCCACAGTGCCTTTTCCATCTGTTTGTTGCTCCAGAAGAGACTCTTGATCCCTTAGTGTAACTTGTTAATCCACAGAAAATGCACATTTATTCTTGTCGCCATATACAAATTAGTACTTGCCCAGTGAAATAGTGCAGTGAAGCATTGAAGCCAGGGGCTGTACAGCACTATTCACTTGGTATTCGCTGGATGTGTAAGTGACCAGAGCCTGTGCTGGATCTCACAAGAACAGGGACTGCCTTCCCTGACCTGGAGAACATCAATCTAGCTGCAAGTGGAGGGCAGGAAAAGCCTAACTTCAGGAGGTTTGCGCTGGTCTCCTTGATTTCAGCAATCAAATTTGCATACAGCAAGAACATGAATAAAAGTGCATTTTTGTGGATTTACAGGTTATACTAAGGGATCAAAAGTCACTTTTGGAGCATCACAACCAGGTGAAAAAACCTACTGTGGGCAGTTTCTATCACATAAACAAGCTATCAGGTTCCCTTTAAGATTAGGGCTGCACAGCGACAGTTATCGTGCAACTTCTATCCAAGATGGATTTTTCTGCGACTGTCAGGTCAGTCGCTTCATATCGCACATTGCAGTGCGACACCATAGACTATCATTATAGTCGCAGTGTAGTTGTACCCTATGTGTCGTCCAACAAATGTCGGCCTGTAGCCCTAGTCTAATAGGCATCTTGGAGATGGTCTTATGGAAACCCTTAGCTAGCATGTGCGTATTGAAGGTTATAAAGATTTGAAGGTTTTTAGATTGTTATAGCCACAGATCTCTGACCTTGCATAGAATAGCTGATGTACGTGTACTGGACTTTTTACCATAATTCTCAACAAGTTTGTGTTGCTTTTTCCTTTAAGTACAATAAAGTGTCTTTTTATTTTTTCATAATGTAACAGATTTATTTTTCTAAAGCATCTGCTCTATGTGATGAACGTTTCATTGGCTAGGCTTTCTTAAAGTCTACTATATTATATTGGATAAGTTAAAGGTTTTGGTAAGGATCAAGATAATAGATGAAAATGTGAGTTACTCAAAAGGTAATCCTTTTTATTAGTCCGTTTGAAGGTGTCTTTGCGAGGTAATTGTTTTAAAGAATTAAATCATTAATTTTCTGCAGCCAACACATCCCGGCAGGTTTGACAAGTAATCCTGCTGGCTCTCCATACATAATGTACCGCCCCATGGTTCAGGCGCACTCTCTTTTAATTATGTGGATTCTAATTTTGGCTATTGCCCAGATGTGACTGTCTTTTGAAGCTGTAGGAGATCACATGAACCCACCACCACCACCATCCTTTTCCCCTTTTAAGAATGTATGTCATCATAAAAGTCCTGCAGTAATTACAGTGTAAAATGTTTTACACTCTGCTGTACCATTAAGAAACCAAGACTTGGCTGTTGTCAACTTATTGCTCTTACAAGCTGACAATTCGCTTATACCAAACTACTTTCCGTCACATATCACTTTCACATGAACAGTATTATGTAAATGAAATTGTTCCTTGGACTTCTAAGGTTATTATCTTGAAGTTGTCTCACAAAGAAAACCGATTTTAAGAATGGTTGACCATGTAATGCATAAAAAGGGCTGGGTCCGCTGGAGCCTCTCTAACAGAGTTGTAGCTAAATCCTGAGACCCTTTCTTAAAGGGCTTGTCTCACTTCATCAAGTGGCATTTATCATGTAGAGAAAGTTAATACAAGCCACTTACTAATGTATTGGGATTGTCCATATTGCTTCCTTTGCTGGCTGGATTCGTTTTTCTATCACATTATACATTACTTGTTTCCATGGTTACAGACCACCCTGCAATCCATCAGTGGTGGTCGTGCTTGCACAATATAGGAAAAAGCACTAGCACTATGTGCACTCCCATGGTCACGGCCACTAGAGAGGCTGATGCTTTTTCATATAGTGTGCAAGCAAATTCTCTGAAATGCTGATCACTATAACAGCACTTCAAAAAATTGAGGATGAGCTGCCTGTAGGAAAAAAAGTTTCAGGCTTCAGCGGGTAGTCTTCTTTACTGTAAGACTGCAAACAACCTAGAGAAAATTATTCATATTTCCTGTCTAGATTAGTTAGTTGGTGGAAGTCTGCAGCATTCTATTTCTTTTTACAGCCCCCCTCCCCTTAGCGTGGCCAGATTCACCATGGTAATCATACTTGCCTGATAACACTGTTGGGTTACTCTGTCGGCTCTGCAGGTCCTGGGTCTCCTAAATCATAATGGATCTTTGTCATGCAGCATTCATGTATCACCCATGAGAGACGTGACACATGGGTGGCACTTCACCTCTGCGGTCAATGCAAAAACGTCATTAAAAATGGCAACACATTCCACATGCAGAAAACAAAAACAATGGAGGTCTGCGGAAGAAAAAAAAAAATCAGCTAATGAGGGAAAACACCAGATAGTGGTGGTTGTAATTTGAAAGCCACTGATTCCCCCCCCCCCCCCAAAAAAAAAAAAAAAAATCATGCAGAATCTGGAACTGGCATTTTATACCGAAAAAATTTTTACCGAAAAAAAGGCAAAGCCAACAAAACACACCAAAAACCAAAGGGTCCCTCAAAACCACCCCCCAAAAAACTGTGATACAGCTAATTGCTTGGTTAGGTTAGTGTTTCCTAACTAGGGCTCAGCTCCTTGGCTGAGTATTGACCGTGAAAGAAAAACAGGTAAAAGACACCACTAACCCCTGCCCTGATTGAAGTTGATGGAATTACACTGATGAACAAAAGGGTAAAAATGTTTTGAACTTTTGACGTCCAGGCTCCGTATCTCACCATCCACTACAGCTTCTAACATGAGACTACCTTCATTTTCTAGACAATTAGCAGAAGGACCTGGCTTCGCCCGGGTATATTTCATTTAATGTTTGTATGTGTTGTTAAAAGATATCAAGACTGACCTCTACCGCACCCCACCTCCTTAACAGTAACCTCCACAGCCCCCACCCCTTAACAGTGACTCCCCCCACAGTGCCCCGCATCCTTAAAATGGGACCTCCACAGCAACCCACCCCCTTAACTTTGACCTTCACAGCAGCCTGCACCTTTAACAGTGAGTTACACAGCACCTCACCCCCTTGACAGTGACCTCCACAGGGGCCCGTCCCCTTAAGTGACCTCTACAGCACCTATGCCTTAACACTTACCTTAGGTCACAGTCCCCTTAACTGACCTCTACCATTCCTGGCCCCCTTGGCAGAGACCTCCACAGTGACTGCCCCTTTAACAGTAACTGTCCCAGTACCCCGCTCCCTTAACAGTGACCTCAGTTAGGGTTGTCACGATACCAAAATTTTGATTCGATTTCGATACCAAGAAAAAGTATTACGATACTCGATACCATTCGATACCACGACGAAAAAAATAAAACACCCAAAAATCTGTGTGCCCCCATCAGACCTCAGATCAGCCCACTGTGCCATCAGATCTCACATCAGACCATTGTGCCCCCATCAGACCTCAGATCAGCCTACTGTGCCCCCATCAGACCTCAGATCAGCCTACTGTGCCCCCATCAGACCTCAGATCAGCCCACTGTGCCCCCATCAGACCTCAGATCAGCCCACTGTGCCCCCATCAGACCTCAGAATCAGCCCACTGTGCCCCCATCAGACCTCAGATCAGCCCACTGTGCCCCCATCAGACCTCAGATCAGCCCACTGTGCCCCCATCAGACCTCAGATCAGCCCACTGTGCCCCCATCAGACCTCAGATCAGCCCACTGTGCCCCCATCAGACCTCAGATCAGCCCACTGTGCCCCCATCAGACCTCAGATCAGCCTACTGTGCCCCCATCAGACTCAGATCAGCTACTTGCCCCCATCAGACCTCAGATCAGCCTACTGTGCCCCCATCAGACCTCAGATTTCAGCCTTGCACTGTGCCCCCATCAGACCTCAGATCAGCCCACTGTTGCCCCCATCAGACCTCAGATCAGCCCGGCCCACTGTGCCCCCATCAGACCTCAGATCAGCCCACTGTGCCCCCATCAGACCTCACAGATCAGCCCCACTGTGCCCCCATCAGACCTCAGATCAGCCCACTGTGCCCCCATCAGACCTCAGATCAGCCCACTGTGCCCCCATCAGACCTCAGATCAGCCCACTGTGCCCCATCAGACCTCAGATCAGCCCACTGTGCCCCCATCAAGACCTCAGATCAGCCCACTGTGCCCCATCAGACCTCAGATCAGCCCACTGTGCCCCCATCAGACCTCAGATCAGCCCACTATGCCCCATCAGACTCAGATCAGCCACATGTGCCCCCATCAGACCTCAGATCAGCCCACTGTGCCCCATCAGACCTCAGATCAGCCCACTGTGCCCCCATCAGACCTCACATCAGACCATTGTGCCCCCATCAGACCTCACATCAGCCCATTTTGCACTGGTATAAAAGTATTGATTCAGTATTGAAATATCGATACCCGCGACAACCCTACTCACAGTACCCCACTGCCCCTTTAACCCTTTCAGTACCGGAGGTTTTTTCGGTTTTGCGTTTTTATTTTTCTTCCCTATTCTCTGGGAACCATAACTTTTTTTATATTTTTGTTCACATAGCTGTATGGGGGCTTATTTTTTGCGGGACAAGTTGTACTTTCCAACACCACCATTTAATATTGCATATGGAGTAGTGGGAAGCGGGAAAAAAAATTCCAAATCGGGTGAAATCGGGTCGATGTTCATTAAAACTGACCAGTTACTTTCATTCTACTGGTCAGTACGAATCCGGTGGTACCTAATATGTATAGTTTTTCCTTGTGATTTGATAGTGATAAAATAATTATAATGTTGGAATTTTTTTTTATTTTATTTTTTGTCGTTCTATCTTGACCCCTATAACTTTTTGGTATTTATGTGTACGGAGCTGTATGGGGGCTCATTTTTTGCGCGGCGATCAAAACTTTTTATTGATACCATTCTGGAGTGTGTATGACTTTTTGATCGCTTTTTATTTAAAAAAGCAAATCAGCCATTTTGTCGCTTTTTTCCGTCACGCAATTCGCCGTATTGGAAATTTTTTTAATATTTTAAAAGTGAGGGTGTTTTCGGTCGCGGTGATACCAATGATGTCTATATTTATTGGTATTTAGGTATTTATTTTTTAATTATACAGAAAGGGGGGGGGTGATTTAAACTTATATTTTTTTATTTTTTATATATATTTTTTTTTTTAATTTTTTTTAATTTTTGGTGATTATTTTAAGGCTCACATATGAGCAAATAGATCCTGTTTTTATTTTTGAGCAATCAGGGATTTTAATACCTGCATTTAATATCCCTTTGGCTCATTTCTTACCCTGGCCAAACTAAGAATTGCACATTAAAAGCTGTAAACCTCATCAGCGAGGTTTACAGCACTCAAACCCACCGCAGGTGCCCTGATTGGCCACAGGGGGGCGTGCGTGGGACACCCCCACAGCGAGCACTTCCGGGTTTAGCGCTATTAGATGCCATGATCACGTGAGATCACGGCATCTAATAGCTTTTAGTTACCGATCGGGTACATCGGTAAGTAGGGGCAAGTCTCTGCTGTTTGAAAACATGTTCCCGCATCACCCCAGCGCCGTAAATGTACGGCGCTGGGAGTATAAGGGTTAATAGTGGCCTCCACAGTCCCCTACTCCCTTAACAGTGACCTCCACGGTGCCCGCCCCTTTAACAGTGACCTCCACAGCAGCTTGCCCCCTTAGCAGTAACATTCACAGCACCCTCCCCTTGAACTCTGACCTCCACAGCAGCCTGCCCCTAGGGTGGCCAGAGGTTCGTTTTTAGGCCGGACAGTCCGGCTTTCAGACTCCCTGTCCTCCAAGTGCAGGGCTTGGATGGACACAGGGATGTCCTTTTAAACGGCTCTCTGACAGCAGCACTGTCCATTCTGAGCATGAGCTGCAGGGAGAATGTCATCCTCCCTCCCAACCCTGCAGCTAACAGAAGTTGATATTTGCCTTAATTTTTGCAATCCCGGTTGGCTGCTGAATGAGAGGGGGCGTGACCTGACTGGGTTGGGGCCTGTCTTAGTGGGACCTGGGGGCAGGGCTTTTAAGTCCTTCTTTTGAGGGTGGCCTGAATTACAGGTTGATGCCATGGTAATTTGAGGAAACACAGTGGGTAGCAGTGGAAGAAGACATCTTTTATTACTACTGAACAGTAAATATGTGAAATTTACATTATATTCATTAATGATTGATGATGAATTAATCTAAAACATAAGGTATATTTATGGTAACCCTTTAACAGTGTCATCCACAGCGCCCTGCTCCTTTAAAGCAGACCTACAGTAGTGAGGGAAAATGGCTGGGTTGTGGAGGCTAAGTGCCTGCTAGCTTCTATTGGCTGATAAGGGTCATGTGACCATACTTCTATTGGCTAATGCATTTTTTGGGAATATCTCAGGAACGATACGTCCTGGAGAGCTGAGACCCCGTCTAAAACCTTCCCGGATACCTGTGTGCCAAATTTTGTGATTGTATCTGCGACGGTGCGGATTCCTTCAGCGGACATACACACAGCTTTATATATTAGATCATCTTGGCTATCTCATCCATAAATTGGACTTGCAACTATTTAGCATATGGTTAGTTATGCAGATTCTTGTCATGTAACTGCATTGTTACTGTTTTGCTCCTGGTGGTGGAACAATCTTTTTCTTCTTGTATACTACAAATTACAACCTGTTCTCACATTCAATAAAAGCTCAGTGTGTTATTAGGTCGATTCCCAAGCGAAAGGTCACTGGTTCAAATTAAGGAGCAGCCATGAAGATGATTTCCCAAGAAAAGAGAAACCGCATCATCCAGCTCATCAATAGCGGTATATTGGCGAAGAAACTTGCCAAACTGCATCATGTGAGTGCCATCATAATTGGAAGAGTACGAAATGAAGTCCCTCCATCCATTCCAAAGCCAAGAGGTGGACATCCCGGCAAAATACAGGAGTCAGCAAGTCTGCTTATCACATGGTCTGTTGGTTCTGGAGCGAAAAAAAACCTACATAGAAAAATTCATTATTGTATGCATAATATAATAAAAGTTAAAATTACATCATATAAGGAGAGGTAACAGAAAATTATGCCATCCCAGACCCACGCAGAAACATGGGGCTATATAAAATTATAGTAAACTACAAGGAAGAGTAATGAAAAGACCCTGACACTAAATGAATAAATCACAGCAAATAAATACAGGTCCAAAACCAGTCCATGTGTAGCAATCATCAATGGCATCAGATGTCCATAGCTTACCCATAAACTGCGTGCAGTCAAGGGATGGCGCTACCCCGAAGCGCGTTTCGGTGTGCCTACGTCCAGGGTTCTGGAGCGACAAACACAGCAGTGGAGGTGGCTCATATGCTTCATAATAGTGAGGTCACATATGTCCATGCAAGCACTGTGCAACGCTCATTACACAAGTCTGGAATGGTGACAAAAAAAAAAGGTGGAAACCTCAATCTAGTCATCAGAAGCGTTGGCTCAACTTTGCAAAAAAGTATGCACAGTAGACAGTAGAAGATTGGAAATGGGTAATTTGGAGCGATGAGACTGGACTCTGGTGCAAATGGGTCTGGAAGAAATAAGGGAAAAGGGGGATAACGGATCAAGAAATTGAATGAACTGTCAAGTTCGGTGGAGGAAGCCTGATGAAACGAGATTGTTTCACAGTCAAAAGCTGGCAGCGAAACATTAAAGTAGAATCCCGCAAAAATTTTTATTCTCTGACCTGTTAGAAAGGTGCATGATGTAATCTGTAGTGAATGTAATCTTCTTACCAGTGACTGTATCTGTAATCTATCCTGTCTTCTAACTGTAGCTGTGTCATGTGACCAACTCTCTGATCTCCAACTGACACAGGACAGGAAGCCGGTTACGTACTTCTCTATTCATTCCTATGAGAGTGAGGCTCCAATGGAATAAGTAGAGAAACAGACTTCCTGTCAACACATAAGATGCTGTATCAGTTGGTGAATCTGATTGTTGGTCACATGACACAGATGAGAAGCATCCAGGAGATATAACTCACAAATACAGCCACTGGTAAGAAAATGACATTCACTACAGATTACATCATGTACCTTTCTAACAGGTCAGAAAATAAATTTCTTCTTCTTTAACAATGCAGTTACATGACAAGTATCTGCGTAACTAATCATATGCTAAATAGTTGCAAGTCCAATTTATGATGGCCAAGATGATGGTCTATAAAATGACGGTATTCTCACGTTCAAAGCTGTAGTGGATGGTGAGATATGGAGTCTGAAAGTCAAAAGTTCAAAACATTGTTACTAGTGTTACTCCAGCACCAAAATGCTCGGGTGTTCTGGTGCTCGAGTAGAACACATTGTGATGCTCGAGTAATCTACAGAACACCAGAGCACAATGGAAGTCAATAGGAGAACCAGAGCATTAAACCAGGCATCCCCTCCTCTGAAGATTCACAGGAAAAGGTCAGAAATTGATGGAAACACCACTGAAATGGTTTGGGAACAGCATAGGGAAGGATGCCTGGATGCATCTTGGACTCCCAGGTCGCTGCTTGGAACGATGTTGTTCTAGTATTACACCACACTTACAGAATGGCAATAATATGCACAAAACCAAAGATAAAATCCATTTTAGATGAAAAATTGTTAGGAAACATTCTTTCCTGTATATTTACTTGTATATAAAGTGAAAGTGCTGCCAAAAATTACAAGGAAGAGGCACTCCAATACAACCTGTATATCACATAAAGGAGGGCCTCATTCACATTTTGGTACAATTGTTCAGGGAGTGGGACTCCTACACTCATAAAGCCTATGCACCAAGTGAAAGGGCTGCCAAAAATTACATGGAACAGGCACTCCAATACACCCTTTATTACACATAAAGGAGGGCATCATACACACCCTTAAAAAATGCATAACCGAAAAAACCTCCGGGGGTGAAGGGGTTAATATTGATGGCCTGCTGGTGACCCTCAAAAACATTAGGAGCGAGGGCCTGCAGGTGACCCTCTAAAACATTAAGGGCAAGGGACTGCTGCTGATCTGACCATCTAAAACTTTAGGGGCGAAGGCCAGCTGCTGATCTGACCACCTAAAACATTAGGGGTGAGGGCCTGCTGATGACCCTTTAAAACATTAGGAGTGAGGGTCTGCTGCTGAGCTGACACTCTGAAACATTAGAGGCGAGGGCAGCCTAATAAGCATGTTGATATGGTGGAGGAAGAGGACGAGAAAATTAAGAAGGGGTGCATGGGAATACAGTGTATTCAATACACCATAAAAGCCACATTTAAAGTGCCTGTATGTTCAGCCGCTTTCATCTGGTGGGGTAGCGAAGTTAGGGGCAATCCAGGCCTTGTTCATTTTGATGAGTCAACCTGTCAGCTTTTTCAATTGACAGAAAGATGCGCTTACCAGTAATTATGCCCCCAGCAGCACTAAATACCCGCTCTGACAAAACAATGGCGGCAGGGCAGGCCAGCACCTCCAAGGCGTAGAACGCCAATTCGTGCCACGTGTGCAGCTTGGACACCCAACAGTTGTAAGGCACAGAGGGATCACTGAGGATGTTGCCACAGTCAGCTAGGTACTCATTTACCATCTTCCAAAACTTTTCCCTCCTTGTGACACTAGGCTGCGCATCAGGGTAAGGGTGCTGGCGGGGTGTCATGAAACTGTCCCAGGCCTTGGAGTGTGTCGCCCTGCCTCTGTTGGAACTGCTGTGTGTTCCCCTAGTCTCCCCTCTTCGGTTGCCCAAGGAACTACATACTCTGCCGCCAGCATTGTCAGCTGGAAATTTTTGGAGCAATTTTTCCACAAGGACCTTCTGGTATTGCACCATTTTGCTAGTCCTCTCCACGACAGGAATGAGCGATGAGAAGTTCTCTTTGTAGCGGGGGTCAAGAAGGGTGAACAACCAGTAATCAGTGTTAGCCAAAATTCGTATAATGCGAGGTTCACTGGAAAGGCAGCATAGCATAAAGTCACCTATGTTTGCCAGAGTCCCAACAGACAAGGCTTCGCTCTCCTCATCCCCTTCCTCCTCGTCGGCCCATCCATGCTGAAGAGAGTAAACCTGCTATGGGTACTACTGTCTGTAGTGGAGGCAAATGTCTCCTGCTCCTCCTCATCATCATCCAATTCATGCTGAGAAGACGAACTGAGGGTGGGGTGGCTATCACCCTGTGTAGTGTCTTCTCGCATTTCCACCTCTTTCACATGCAAAGCGTCCGCCTTAATTGTGAGCAGCAAACATTTTAGTAGACACAGAAGTGAAATGGTTACGCTGATAATAGTGGCATTGCCGCCCACCATCTGTGTTGCGTAAAACCTCACAGAGGTCAGACATCCATGCCTACTCGTCGCTTGTGAAGAGCGGAAGCTGACTGGAAAGGCGACGACCAGTTTGCAGCTGGTATTCCACTACTGCCCTCTGCTGCTCACAAAGCCTGGCCACCATGTGGAATGTGGAGTTCCAGAGCATGCTCACGTCGCACAACAGTTGGTGAGCTGGCAATTGCAAGTGCTGCTGCAGCGTTGCCAGACCGTCAGAAGCTGTAGATGACTTTCGGAAATGGGCACACAGGTGGCGCACCTTCACCAGTAGCTCAGGCAAATTGGGGTAGCATTTGAGAAACTGCTGAACCACTAAGTTGAACACGTGAGCTAGGCATGGTGTGTGTGTGTGTGAGCTTGCCAAGCTCCAAAGCCGCCACCGAGTTGCGGCCATTATCCGACACAACCATGCCTGGTTGTAGGTTGAGTGGTGAGAGCCACAGCTCAGCCTGATCCCTTATACCCTGACACAGCTCTGCGGAGTTGTGCTGTTTGTCATCTAAGCAAATAAGTTTCAGCACAGCCTGTTGTCGCTTCCCCAGTGCTACACTTCTTCCAACTACTGACTGATGGCTGACTGGTGCTGCAAGATGAGAATTTAGAGGTGGAAGTGGATGAGGGGGGGTTGTAGCTGCTAATGTAGGTGGTGGCAGAAATCCTGATGGAAGTAGGGCCCGCAGTCCTTGGCGTCTGTAGCACCTGTCACCCCAGGGTATGATTCGCTCCCGGCCTCCACAACGTTCACCCAGTGTGCCGTCAGGGAAATGTAGCGTCCCTGGCCAACAGCACTTGTCCATGTATCAGTCATTAAGTGGACCTTCCCAGTAACTGCGTTGGTCAGGTCACGGGTTACGGGACACATGCTGGTGTAAGGCGGGGGTGGCACAAGATAGTGGCGGCTAGGTACTGAGTAACGAGGGACAGCCACCGCCATCAGACTGCGTCCACAAGCCTAAATGGCAATATTTCCAATGGTAGGTGGCTGGGTATTTGCGCTTTCGTTCAAAGGCAGGGGGTATGGACATCTGTACGCTGCGCTGGGACACAGAAGTAGATGTGCTAGCTGATGGTTCTTTCGAAGGTCAAGGTGCAGGGCGGGAGGCATCTGGGCCTGCGTCTTGGACAGGGGATTGGCCAGCACATAACATAAGGGATGAGGAGACAGTGGTGTGACCCACAGACACTGATTGTGGACCCAGGCGTTCGGCCCACCTATTAGGGTGCTTTGCTGCCACATGGCGGATCATGCTGGTGGTGGTCCGGTTGCTAGTGTTCCCGCCCCTGCTCATTTTGGTATGGCACAGGTTGCAAATGACAATTCTTTTATCGTCCGCAATTACACTGAATGTCACAGGTATTTAGGATGCGCAAACGGTATACAGCAGATGTAGCGTGGGTAATGTCGCTATAACCAGCGGCTGAAAAAATTTCACTGAATGGCACAGGCATTTGGGATATGCAAAAATGTTATACAGCAGATGTAGCGTGGGTAATGTCGCTGTAACCAGCAGCAGAAAAAATTTCACTGAAGGTCACAGGTATTTAGGAAGTGCAAATGTAACACAACAGATGTAGCAGAGGTAATGCTACACTAGCGGCCAAACAATTGTGAGCAATTTAGCGCAGGTTGCGCTAATATAAATAGGAGCCAGATAAAACAATAGTCCTTAAAAGATGAGTCCTTTTGAAAGATTCAAACTAAACCTGCCTAATAAATTCCTATCCCTACACTATCTGTCCCTCCTGCTGCAGCTCTCCCTGACTAAGACTGAGCCGGTTCACACGCCACCGGGTGCTATATAGCACCCGATGACGCGTTCCGACCAGCCAATCACTGTAATGCCAGTAGCCAACATGGTTACCGCATTACAGTGAATGCCAGTTCTACCCCGCACGTTTATTGGCTACCTAGCAGCCAACAAACGAGCGGGAGGAGGCTCGAGCACACGTGGTGTTCGGCCTAACACTGCGATGTGCCGAGCATCGCGATGCTCGAACGAGTATAGTGTTTGGGCGGGCATGCTCGCCCAAAACTAATTGTTACCCTTTTGCTTGTCAGTGTATCTCTTTTATTTCAAATATAGTCTGCAGCTGCATAAAAGAAATGGTCAGCGCCAATTTAGATGTCATGGAAACGTTATCAAAAATCTTCTGTCAATATAAGAGAATACAGTAGAATTGAAGTTGCAACCAATGAATTTTCTCTCAGCTCTTAATAATTTTGCATCAGTGTTTTCATTCACATGAGTCTGGATGTGATAACAGATATAGGCTATTCTTGCCAGTGCAGATTTTGCTAGATAATATAATGCTTATGAGTCACATAGCTAGAAAATTGTATTTTGCTGGTGTTTGGCATAATATGGTAGACCATATCCTTGTGGTGTACTATGTAGTATATTCTTTTGGTGGTAACAATTTTGTGTTTTGTTTCTCCAGGCATTTGGGATCAGCTTCTGGAAGGACGAATAAAACTTCAGAAAGTCCTTGTTTCAGCTAATCAGCTTCCACAACATGACATGTTTGCCTCGTTCAAGGAAGGAGGAGGAGCCGAGTTTTTAGCACCATTAACAAATAGTAAGTTCTTGTACATTACTTGAAGTATCCATTCAAATTTGGGAAACTTTTTGCTGTTAAAATTCACATAACCATTTATAAGGGAAACTAATCTTTAAAGGCTATGTACAACATTGGGGACAATTTTTTATGATTGTATTTTACTTACTTTGGGCTAAAAATAATTTTTTCAGTTGGTGTTTATTAAAAATATTGAGCCGTTCTGTCACAAAGGGTCTCGTTTTTCTAGCTGTGTGAATCGTGCTTTTTACTTTTAAATTTGTTCCGGTCATCTAATAAATCAGAGAATGAGAATTTTCCTAAGTACAAGTATAGACTGGGGGTGCCGACACCCGGTCTCAACAACAGAAAGCAGCGGCAGCCAGGACGCTACTGAATCCCCGGCTGCCATGGTAAGCTTCCTGCTGCTGTGTGCACAAAGCACATGGTAGCAGGGATGGTGTGAAGTCCTGTTCACCCTAATAGAGCTCTATCAGGGTGAATAGGACAAGGGTTCTTGCCCCTAAGGGGGCTAATAGTTAGTAAGTAAAAAGTAAACCCCCTTTCCCAATTTTACATATAAAAATATATAAATAATAAAAAAACTACATATTGCATATCGCGACATCCGAAAAAGTTCAAACTATTAAAGTATTGAATAATATCACCTACGAAGGGAACGCCGTAACAGAAAAAAAAATTTAAACACGCAGTTCACCATATTTGTGTGTGTAGTGACTAAGACCCATATGGGAAGCGCTGGTCTTTAGTAAATGACCCCCAATGTTTTATGTGACTGAACGGTATCTTTATGATGCCAGTGTGCCCTTCCTGACAATGTGCACCTATAATGGCCACACTCTGAACAACCCACTTATCAGGGTTTTCTGCTAGCATGTCCCATTGTCTGTGGAAGTGACAGAGATAGCTGTTCGCTGTTATCTCCAGCACTCCCATTGAAAATGAGTGGAGCAACAGTGTGCACGCCCGACCGGCCGCTCCATCAGATTGTGGGAGGAACGGTGACCCTGTTCTTGGTAGGGCAACTAAGAGATATTAATGTATGGGGGCATCAATGAGACATTATAATGTATGGGGACAACAAGGAAACACGCGTACATGTTTTGAGTGTTTTTGTGGGAATATTTTTTATTTTGCCCAACCCTACTCTGAACCCTCTCCAGCTCTTCTATGTGTTTCTTGTGCACAGGAACTGTACACAGTACTCCATGTGTGGTCTGACTAGTGATTTGTAAAGTGGCAGGACTATGTTCTCATCATGGGCATCTATGTTCCTTTTGATGCAACCCATTATGTTGTTGTCCTTGTATGCAGTTGCCTGATGCAGGTTGCTACAGTTCAGTTTACTGTCCACTAAAATTTCTAAGTCCTTTCCTTGTCCGTATTACCCAGTGTTTTACCATTTAGTATGTACTGGTGACTTGCATTATTCCTTCCCATGTGCATAACCTTACATTTGTCAGTGTTAAACCTCATCTGCCACGTCTCTGCCCAGGCCTCCAATCTATCCAGGTCCCTCTGTAGCAGTGCACTGTCCTCTTCTGTGTTAATTACTTTACACAGTTTAGTGTCATCTGCAAAAATGTATATTTTACTGTGCAAGCCTTCTACAAGATCATTAATAAATATATAGAAGAGGATAGGGCCTAATACTGACCCCTGTGGTACCCCACTAGTGACAGTGACCTAATCTGAGTGTGGACCGTTAATAACCGCCCTCTGTTTTCTATCACTGAGCCAGTTACTTACCCACATACAGACATTTTCTCCCAGGCCAAGCATTCTCATTTTATATACTAACCTTTTATGTGGTACAGTGTCAAATGCTTTGAAGAAGTCCAGATATACGACATTCATTCATTCGCCGCGGTCAAGTCTAGAACTTACCTCCTCATAGAAACTGGTTTGACATGACTGATCCCTCATTAAAGGGACACTATCGCGAAGAAAAAATTTTTGATACGTTTCACAACATAACAAAAGCAGGTTTTAACATAATGTATTTTTCAAATTGTGTAAATGTTTTTTTTTTTATTCAGTTTTCTTGCCTTACATGGGGGCTGCCATGTTGGAAGTAAAGTGTGACAGTCTGGGTTTACAACACAATGGCACCTCACTTACGGCAGGCATGTACATAGGTTTCCTCAGTCGCTGCCGACCCTATAGAGAATGAATGGAAGACGTGAGCCCGCCCCTGTGATGACACCAGTAACACACAGCCAGGTCCTCCCTCCTTGCTGCTGGGGGAAGACCACTGTGCCTGCTCCTCACTCCTGCAGCAGCGTCCGTGTCTTCATTAGGCTGCCTGTTCTAAATTCTATGGCAGCTCACCCCAGCAGTGCAGACAATTTTTGCTGAGTGTACTGCTGGGGTGAGCGGCCCAGGACTCAGAAACAGAGTAGATGGAGGTTCTTGGGGCTGTAGGACCTTAGTGATGTAATCGGCCATGTGACCAGTGGGGGAGGAGCCTGAGGAGCAGAGATCTGTGTTTTTGTAATGAAGCCATTGTCTCATCTTATCTTGCTGAAGCAGTGATGTCACCGCTGAAGGTGTGAATTGGTGATGTCATTGGTACCACCCACTTTTTTGCAGCATGCCTACTTACAGGTTGCTCAAAGCCTCATTTGGCCAGCAGAGCTCCCCCTGGTGACCAAAGATGGTAAATATGGTAAAATCTAATATTTATTTATAATATTTCACACATTGGAATTTTTATTTATTTATTATTTCTTACAAATATATAATAGATTTTTTTAGCATAAATAAAATATAGAACAGGTTTTTGTGTTAGATTCCCTTTAAGCCATGCTGATATGGTGTTATTTGCTTATTTTCCTTGAGGTACTACAAGATAGCATCTCTTCAAACAATCAGTTTACTCACGAGAGATGCTAGACTTACCAGCCTATTGTTTCTGGGCTTTGTTTTTGAGGCCATTTTGAATATTGGCACCACATTTGCTAAGCACCAATCCTGTGGAACGCCTGTCTGCTATTGCTTAAATGGAACCTGTCATCAACTTTATGTTGCCGAGAACCAACATGTTGCCGAGAACCAACATCACAATCATTGCAGACTGGGCCTGGAAAAGAGTCATGGCCACCCGAGAAGAGTCCTGGTTATTTGTGAATTCCTACTCCTAAGTGAGATCAGCATAAAGTTGATGACAGGTTTCCTTTAAAGGGGTTCCCTCACTTCAGTAAATGGCAATTGTCATGTAGACAAATTAATACAAGGCACTCACTAATGTGTTGTGATTGTCCATATTGCCTCCTTTGCTGGCTTGATACATTTTTTTCATCACATTATATACTGCTTGTATCCAGGGGTTATAATCATGCTATCCAGCACCAGTAGTCATGTTGCACACCATAGGAAATGGCGCCGGACTTTCTGGCATAGGCCATCGCCTTTTCCTGTAGTGTGCAAGCACGGCCACTGCTGCTAGATTGCAGGGTGGTCGTAACCCCTAGATACAAGCAGTGTATAATGCAATGGAAAAATGAATCAGGTCAATCACAATACATTAGTAAGTGCCTTGTATTAACTTTGTTTACATGATGTATGCCATTTGCTGAAGTGAGACAACCTCTTTAACCCCTTAAGGACATTGACACTTTTCACCTTAAAGAGGACCTTTCATGGTTTTTAGTTAGTGTTAGATAAATACCTTTCGTTCCCGGGTACCCACCGCTGATGCTGCAGTCCTGCCTGTTTTTTTTAAATATCGCTCCTATGCCCCGCTGTGCCCCTCTGTAGTTTTCGCACTCAGTATGTAAATACTGAGCATCGGTACAGAGAGGAGGAGACACCAGGGTTTCTCAACGGGTGTCTCCTTCTCCCTGGCTGTGCTGCTAGTCAATCACAGCTGAGAGCATCACAGCCAGGGAGAAGGTGAGCTTTTTTTTTTTCTCCCTCTTTAAGGACCAGGACCAAATTTTGGAAATCTGGCCTGTCACTTTGTGGTAATAGACTTGTATGGGAACAATCCTTCCCATTGAAATGAATGGGGCGGTTAGGTGTAATTACACCTACTCACCACTTCCCATGTTACAGCTAGCTTGTAAACAATGAAGAGGAGGCAGCGCTGGCACAGCACGCGCCTCCTCTTCAAACAGTTGATCGGCGGGGGTGTCGGACCCCCACCGATCTGATATTGATGACCTATCCTGTTCATCAATAAATTTAACTTGGAGAACCCCCTTTAAAGGAAAATGGAGATGACATTTCTAAATTTTCCTTTTTTGGCACATTTTCCATTTTTGGTTAACAGCCAAATAAAACTCAAAATCTATTACCCTGATTCTGCGATTTACAGAAACACCCCATATGTGTTGGTAAACTTCTGTATGGGCACACGGCAGGGCGCAGAAGAAAAGGAGCTCCACACGAACAGTGCAGATTTTGCTGGACTCGTTTTTAGACACCAAGTCCCATTTGAAGCCCCCCAATGCACCCCTACAGTAGAAACAACAAAAAAGTGACCCCATTTTGGAAACTAGGGGATAAGGTGACAGTTTTATTGTTACTATTTTGGGGTACATATGATTTTTGATGGCGCTTTTTGTTAGGTAAGGTTACCAAAAATGGCTGTTCTGGCACAGTTTTTATTTTTTGTTTTTTACAATGTTCATCTGACAGGTTAGATCATGTGATATTTTTATAGAGCAAGTTGTTATGGACGCGACAATATCAAGTATGTCTAATTATTTTTTGTTTAAGTTTTGGTGATATCAAACGTGTTTTTTTTTTTTTTTTTTTTTTTTTTAATCAATTATAAATGTGCGGCTATACGAAGAAATTAGATTGGGGGGGGGGGGGGTTACTTTTTATTTCTACTTTTTTCACTTTTTTTTTTTTACCCAGATCCACTTGGTGGGTCTGATGGTTTACAATACACTGCAGTACACTTTATAGTGTACTGCAGTGTATTTCCATGTACACTTAGCCTGATCAGGCTCAGCTATACCATAGCAAACCAGATCCCTGTGAAGGCGTTCGGTTGCCATGGTAACCATCTGGACACTGCCTGAGCAGCGTAGTCGCCCGATGGAGGGGGAAGGGAGCGCTCACCCTCTGTGAACCCTTCAAGCATGGGGTCGCTGGCACGGCACAGCAGTGGCCCGATGGGAGAGGGAGGGAGCGCACTCCCTGTTAACCCCTTCCATACAGCAGTCCCTACGGACCGCAGCATGGAAGGGGTTTAATGGCCATCATCCGTGCCAGCACCGATGTCTGCCGTTTCAAGCAGTGTGTCAGCTGTATGCTGACACTCTGATGACCGCTCCGGCCATCCTGAATAAGGGGGTTGGGGCGGGGGATCGCACGCCCACTTGGTTATATATATATATATATATATATATATATATATATTACAGACTAAAAGTTTGGACACACCTTCTCATTCAAAGAGTTTTCTGTATTTTCACACTGAAGGCATCAAAACTATGAATTAACACATGTGGAATTATATACTTAACAAAAAAGTGTGAAACAACTGTAAGTATGTCTTATATTCTAGGTTCTTCAAAGTAGCCACCTTTTGCTTTGATTAGTGCTTTGCACACTCTTGGCATTCTCTTGATAAGCTTCAAGAGGTAGTCACCTGAAATGGTTTTCACTTCACAGGTGTGCCCTGTCAGGTTTAATAAGTGGGATTTCTTGCCATATAAATGGGGTTGGGACCATGAGTTGGGCACAAGTCAGGTGGATACACAGCTGATAGTCCTACTGAATAGACTGTTAGAATTTGTATTATGGCAAGAAAAAAGCAGCTAAGTAAAGAAAAACGAGTGGCCATCATTACTTTAAGAAATGAAGGTTAGTCAGTCTGAAAAATTGGGAAAACTTTGAAAGTGTCCCCAAGTGCAGTCGCAAAAACCATCAAGCACTACAAAGAAACTGGCTCACATGAGGACCGCCCCAGGAAAGGAAGACCAAGAGTCACCTCTGCTGCGGAGGATAAGTTCATCCGAGTCACCAGCCTCAGAAATCACAGGTTAACAGCAGCTCAGATTAGAGACCAGATCAATGCCACACAAAGTTCTAGCAGCAGACACATCTCTACAACAACTGTTAAGAGGAGACTGTGTGCAGCAGGCCTTCATGGTAAAATAGCTGCTAGGAAACTACTTCTAAGGACTGGCAACAAGCAGAAGAGACTTGTTTGGGCTAAAGAACACAAGGAATGGACATTAGTCCAGTGGAAATCTGTGCTTTGGTCTGATGAGTCCAAATTTGAGATCCTTGGTTCCAACCACCGTGTCTTTGTGCGACGCAGAAAAGGTGAACGGATGGACTCTACATGCCTGGTTCCCACTGTGAAGCATGGAGGAGGAGGTGTGATGGTGTAGGGGTGCTTTGCCGGTGACACTGTTGGGGATTTATTCAAAATTGAAGGCATACTGAACCAGCATAAAGCATGTGTAGAAAGAGAATTGATGCGGCACTCACCAGAGTCTTCTTGCTTCTTAAAGTTTTATTAAACACTTACATAAAAACAGGTTGCAGGGCAGACGCCATTCAGTGCACCAGGAGACCAGCGGCGACGGCCGTTTCGCACACACGTGCTTCCTCTGGCCGCTTCCTGATGACGCAGCTGCGTCACCGCCTCTTAAAGGGCAGCTGTCCCGGCACACGGTGACGGAACAGCAGCACAACAACATCTCAGCACAAAGTTTTAATATTATACACCATTTGCAATATACACATGTATGTGAAGCAAAGTCTGTCTACCAAATACTGGAATTAAGTGCCAATAAAGGAACTTAGATCATTCATACAAAGAGGTCCTAAATCCCTAATCCAAGTGCTTGTTTTTTTCTCATGAAATCTACTTCTGACTATGGTGTCTCTGATTGTGTGACTGCGTCTGAAAGTAATACGGGGTTTTTTGGTTAATGTGGCCAGACTCGCATCCGTCTCTAAGATAGCCCAATGTCCCAAGACCACCTTCCGGATGGCCTGGGACATTGGGCTAAATCTGAAAGATCCCGTGGAGGAATTCACGGGGGGGATCAAATCCACTTACTGCCCCCCTTTGCCCGCGGGCAGTAACATTGACATCTTCATGCACCAGGTATTAAAGGAAATAAAAGCTTTGATATATCCCAAGGCACCTCCAAATATCTCAACTAGCGAAGTGACTATTATGTTTCGGAGGCTTTACGCCAATTAGGCGACAGTAATCTGTACGAAGAGTTGACAAATGATCCCACAACAAGAATTCAAACAAAGTTGCGGGGCTTATTGATTAGGTATGTTGGTACGGACTTCCTCTC
Source organism: Rhinella marina (assembly GCA_900303285.1). Lineage (NCBI taxonomy): Eukaryota > Metazoa > Chordata > Amphibia > Anura > Bufonidae > Rhinella > Rhinella marina. Next base: position 171,146 of record ONZH01028053.1, read on the forward strand.
TAGGAAGAAAACTGAAAGGCTGTTTCCTATCTTCCCCACTAAACCGGCCTGGTACTTTCTGCCAAAGGTTCATAAGTCACTGAGCCACCCCCCTGGACGTCCTATCGTCTCGGGGATTGGCTCAGTGACTGAGCCACTGTCCAAATATCTGGACTGGCTACTGAGGCCCCTTCTCAAAGGGATCCCTTCTCTCCTAGGGGACACCAATGATTTTCTGCGTGCACTGAAGTCTATTCAGTGGCAGGACGAATTTAGTCTTATATCTTTGGATGTAGAGAGTTTATATACTCGGATCCCCCAAGAGTTAGGTGTCGAGGCTGCAATTGAGATGCTAGTAAGCACCGGTAAGGATGAGGAATTTAGGGATTTCATAAAAGAGGCCTTGCAATTTGTCCTCTCCAACAATACTTTTATATTTGGCTCTCGGTGGTATAAACAAAAAGTTGGTACCTCTATGGGTACCCCCGTGGCATGTACATTCGCAAATATTTTTTTTACCTATTTTTGAGGACAAATACATTTTCTCTGTTGAAAATCCCTTTCTTAATCGCATCCACACTTTCCTTCGTTATGTGGATGATATCTTTATTTCGTTAGGAACTAAGGAGGAAGCAGAAGCTTTCACAAAATACCTCAATGAACATAATTTGATGAACATGCGCTTTACTTTTAATTTTGGGGGAAGACAACTGGAATTTCTGGATGTTGCTGTACGGGTGGGGGAGGGTGGTCTGTTGACTGAGGGCTTTAGAAAGCCCACGGCGACTAACTCCCTGCTCCACTATGACAGCTTCCATCCAGAAAGCGTAAAAAAAGCAGTCCCCTATGGGCAAATTGTCAGACTGAGAAGGATAAACGCACAAGATAGCTTTGCAAAACAAGCTTTAGAACTTAACCCCTTCACGCCCAGCGCCGTGGGCACATGGCGCCCGCTCGCAAGTGCGGCGGGCGTCATGGCCAGCAAGTCTCTGCCGCTACTTACTAGATCGGCGGCGTCTTCCTGGGCGTTTAGATGCCGTGATCACACGTTGCGTACAGACACCCCGTGTGGCCAATTGGGGTGTCTGTACTGTACACCATATGAAAACTGTAATCCTCGCTGGTGAGGATTACAGTTTTCAAAGTGCAATTCTTTTTCTGGCCACTAGATGGCAGGCCAGGATAAGAAATGAGCAATTCTTGGATTTCTGAGTCTAGAAAATCCCTGATTGCTCATAAAGAAAAAAAAAAAAGCCACAATATATCAGCCCATATTTGAGCTTTCAAATAGTAAAAAAAAATTTAAAAAAATGTTAAAAATATATAAAAAATAAAAAAGATATAAAAGTTCAAATCACCCCCCTTTCCGTATAATTAAAAAATAAATACCTAAATAACAATAAATATAGACATCATGGGTATCACCGTGACCGAAAACGCCCGTACTTTTAAAATATAAAAAAAAAATTCCAATACGGCAAATTGTGTGGCGGAAAAAAGCGTCCAAATGGCGATTTGCCGTTTTTTGTCGCTTTTTTTTCTAAAAAAAATTAAATAAAAAGTGATCAAAAAGTCATACACACCCCAGAATGGTATCAATAAAAACTTCAGATCGTCCCGCAAAAAATGAGCCCCCATACAGCTCTGTACACATAAATACCAAAAAGTTATAGGGGTCAAGATATGACGAGGAAAAAAAAAAAAGGGCAACTTTCTAATTATTTTATCACTATGAAAACGCAGGAAATCTATACATATTAGGTATTGCCGGATTCGTACTGACCAGTAGAATGAAAGTAACCGGTCAGTTTTAATGCACATTGAACGCTGTAAATAAGAAACCCGTAGAACTGTAGCGGAATAGCGTTTTTTTTGCAATTTCAGCCGATTTGGAATTTCTTTCCCGCTTCCCACTACACCATATGCAATATTAAATGGTGGCGTTGGAAAGTACAACTTGTCCCGCAAAAAACAAGCCCTCATACAGCTATGTGAACAGAAAAATAAGAGTTATGGCTGTTTGAAGGCAGGGAGCGCAAAACGAAAATGCATAACCGAAAAAACCTCCGGGACTGAAAGGGTTAAAGAAAGGCTGCGCAAAAGAGGATACCCTGAAAGTGTGTTAAATGAGGCCCTAAATAGAGCATCCTCATTCTCCCAAAGGGAACTATTGAATAACCAAAAAAAGGGGAGGCGAAAAGTGGAGGAGGATGGGAGACAGTTCACGTATCTTAGAGAGGGATGCGAGTCTGGCCACATTAGCCAAAAAACCCCGTATTACTTTCAGACGCAGTCACACAATCAGAGACACTATAGTCAGAAGTAGATTTCATGAGAAAAAAACAAGCACTTGGATTAGGGACTTAGTTTCCCCGGGCAACTATAGATGCGGGAGTTGTTCTTTTTGTGCTTTTAATTGTCAGAAGAGATTCCTTTGCTTTGGAGGTCTAAGGCATAAAGTCCATGATTTTATTACCTGCAGGAGCAAGTACATTGTATACCTAGTTCTCTGTCAATGTGGTCGATTTTATATAGGTAAGACAATCAGATGTTTGTATGAGAGATTCAGGGAACATCGTTACAGGCAAAGGATGTCCCAGATTAATCGATCACATAAGACGAGAACATCAAGGTAATACAAATGTGCTATGTTTTGCTGGTTTAGAAATGATACATATTCTGCCACAGGGAGGGGACAGGCACAGAGTCCTCTTACAAAAAGAAGCAAGATGGATTAACAGAGCGGGAGCCCTTGGACCTCTTGGTATGAATGATAGGAATGATCTAAGTTCCTTTATTGGCACTTAATTCCAGTATTTGGTAGACAGACTTTGCTTCACATACATGTATATATTGCAAATGGTGTATAATATTAAAACTTTGTGCTGAGATGTTGTTGTGCTGCTGCTCCGTCACAGTGTGGCGTCTGCCCTGCAACCTGTTTTTATGTAAGTGTTTAACAAAACTTTAAGAAGCAAGAAGACTCTGGTGAGTGCCGCATCAATTCTCTTTCTACACATCTTTGCTATTTACTTTTTGCTGAGCACCTCAGAGGAAGCTGACTCCAGTTTTGTGAGGGAACCCATGTTCACATGGACATTAGCCTTTTTGTGTAGTGCCATCCCCCCCACAACCTTTCTGCTGACTATTTGTGCTTTACATACTGAACCAGCATGGCTACCACAGCATCTTGCAGCGGCATGCTATTCCATCCGGTTTGCGTTTAGTTGGACCATCATTTATTTATCAACAGGACAATGACCCCAAACACACCTCCAGGCTGTGTAAGGGCTATTTGACCAAGAAGGAGAGTGATGGGGTGCTACGCCAGATGACCTGGCCTCCACAGTCACCAGACCTGAATCCAATCGGGATGGTTTGGGGTGAGCTGGACCGCAGAGTTTTGGTCTGTACTGTGTATATATATATATATATATATATATATATATATATATATATATAAAATGCAAAAAGCGAGGCAGCACTCCAGATAAAGTGAAAAAAAAGGACCTTTTATTCACAAAAATGCAATGTTTCGGCCTACTCCATGTGGCCTTTCTCAAGCATGGAGGAGGCCGAAACGTTGCATTTTTGGGAATAAAAGGTACTTCTTTTTTCACTTTATCTGGATGGCCGCCTCGCATTTTGCATTTATACATCTGTGGTGGATTATCCTGAACCTGGAGGAATTGTACCCACACCATCTTGTGACTTGTGCTTCTGTTTCTTCATATATACAGTCATGGCCAAAAGTTTTGAGAATGACACAAATATTATATTTTCACATGATCTTCTGCCCTCTGGTTTTTATGTGTGTTTGTCAAATGTTTTTATCACATACAGAAATATAATTGCAATCATATTATGAGTAACAAAAGCTTATATTGACAGTTAGAATGAGTTAATGCAGCAAGTCAATATTTGCAGTGTTGACCCTTCTTCTTCAGGACCTCTGCAATTCTCCCTGGCATGCTCTCAATCAACTTCTGGACCAAATCCCGACTGATAGCAGTCCATTCTTGCACAATCAATGCTTGCATTTTGTCAGAATTTGTAGGTTTTTGTTTGTCCACCCGTCTCTTGATGATTTACCACAAGTTCTCAATGGGATTAAGATCTGGGGAGTTTCCAGGCCATGGACCCAAAATCTCTGTTTTGTTCCCTGAGCCATTTAGTTATCACCTTTGCTTTATGGCAAGGTGCTCCATCATGCTGGAAAAGGCATTGTTGATCGCCAAACTGCTCTTGGGCGGTTGGGAGAAGTTGCTCTCGGAGGACATTCTGGTACCATTCTTTATTCATGGCTGTGTTTTTAGGCAAGACTGTGAGAGAGCCGATTCCCTTGGCTGAGAAGCAACCCCACACATGAATGGTTTTAGGATGCTTTACAGTTGGCATGAGACAAGACTGGTGGTAGCGCTCACCTCGTCTTCTCCGAATAAGCTGTTTTCCAGATGTCCCAAACAATCGAAAAGGGGATTCATCAGAGAAAATGACTTGACCCCAGTCCTCAGCAGTCCACTCCCTGTACCTTTTGCAGAATATCAGTCTGTCCCTGATGTTTTTTCTGGAGAGAAGTGGCTTCTTTGCTGCCCTCCTTGAGACCAGGCCTTGCTCCCATGAGTCTCCGCCTCACAGTGCATGCAGATGCACTCACACCTGCCTGCTGCCATTCCTGAGCAAGCTCTGCACTGCTGGTAGCCCGATCCCACAGCTGAAACACTTTTAAGAGACGGTCCTGGCGCTTGCTGGTCTTTCTTGGGTGCCCTGGAGCCTTTTTGGCAACAATGGAACCTCTCTCCTTGAAGTTCTTGATGATGCGATAGATTGTTGACTGAGGTGCAATCTTTCTAGCTGCAATACTCTTCCCTGTTAGGCCATTTTGTTCATAATCACAAATTTTTTAGGACCATTTGGTCCCCTTGGGCACACTTTAGAGAGGCTATTATATGCAGTAGCATATATTCTATATTTCTATAGACTTCAAACTTCTCTGATCTGTACTTAATAATTCCACCGAGTTAGCTCTTGCGTTGTTACATCTTGTTACATTTTACAGAATGTCGTATATGAATAGACTATATATATGAATAGGATTGTCAACCTATATACCAGCATTTTCTCACTATACGTTGCTCATCTCTATCTTCAAACACTACTTTCTACTATGGAAAGCTAATCCTCACAATATACTGTCCTTCCAATATACCAAGAGTTACTATGTTCCATATTAAACGTTGTTACATTTACTACTGTACATGCTAATTCTGATGTATGCTGATGCTCAAATAAGTGCTGATTCAGAAGGAGTACCTTCCTTTATCTGCATATTTGTACTAAATATTTGTATAACTTGGTTTTCCAGTTTAGGCAGGTCTTTTTTCCTGATACAGCATCCTTTACTTGTAGACATGAAGCTATGTACATGATTTTCTTTATTAATTTGACAACATAATAAAAAGAATTGGATGACTGGTCACATCTCAGAGATACAGCCCCAGCCACGTTTTTGTAGCTGTGTTGGTCTCCGTCTCCTTCGCTCTCTAGATGCTGCACTCTTAAAGGGGTTATCCAACATCATACAACAGCCCCCCCATGTGCCGGGCCCCTCAGAGGGAACATACTTACCCCGCTCCCTGCGGCTCTCCTGGTCCCCGCACTGTCACTGCTTTTTCTCCCTGTACAAGGATGAAAAATGGCAGGCGGGGATGAGCCTCCCTAGCATTGTGAGTGATGCTAGGGAGGCTCGTCCCTACCTGTCAGAGGCTGCTCCCCCCGACAGCAGATGTTTTTATCCATGTACAGGAAGAAGCAGCGGCGGCGGTGCGTGGACCAGGAGCAGTGCGGGGTAAGTATATTCCCTCTGAGGGGGCTGGCACATGGGGGGGGGTGACTGTTGTATGATGTTGAATAACCTCTGGGACCCACATCTGTATCGAGAACGGAGCAGGGAAATGAACGGAGGGCTCACTGCACATGCGCTGCCGCCCTCCATTCATTTCTATGGGGCCGCCGAAAATAGTGGTGGGACCCGCACCTACCGTATCACACAATGGGGGCATATCCTAGCGATATTTCCCCATTGTCTATGATGGGAATACCCATATTTAAGGCCCCTTTACACTGAAGCAACTTTTCTGTATTTGTAATAGCCTTTTTCTTCAGCTCCTGTTCATCGTCCAGATGCCAATAAACAACTGTCTTGTGGAAGTTGATGCATCTTCCACAGGACCCGGGGCAGTCTTAAGTCAAAAATCATCTTCTGGCAGGATGGTAATGTGTTTTTTTTTTTTTTTTTTTTTTTTTTTGTTGCAAGGCTTTTACTGCCCTTGATTGCAACTACTCCATTGGTGAAAATTATTGGCCATCATAATGACTCTGGAAGAGTGGTGGTATCTTCTGGAAGACGGAAATCACCCAGTGGTGACTTACACAAACCATTAAAATCTGACATATCTCTAGTCTGCACAGAGGCTTAATCCTCATCAGGTCAAATGGTCCTCGTTTTTTGCGCAATTTAATTTTCTCCTTTGTTTCCGTGCTGCAGACAAAAATGTTAAAGGGGTATTCCCATCTTGCTAATTCAGCCTTACTTCCAGCCAGCTCTGCTGTTCACTTCCTGGTTTCCTGCTTCTAAGGCTGGGCGGGCTTAGGCAGTTTGAGTGAAGGGCTGCCACGCCTCCTTATGACATCACACTGAAAACTCAGTCCTTGCATGCTCGTTCATGTGGATAGTATTCCTATACTCCCCTCCTATTATAATAAATACATTTACTATCATAAATAAATTCATTGGTGGTTTAGTGGATAGCCCTTTGATTACTATCATAAATAAATTCATTGGTGGTTCAGTGTATAGCCCTTTGATTACTATCATAAATAAGTTCATTGGTGGTTCAGTGGATAGAGCAGCTCTGTATCAGAAGCTGCAGGGAAGAGTGGAGATACGCGCATGCGCGTTCCTGTATATAGCAGCGGCTGCCTGGGTGAAAGAAGAGCGCGTTCTGCGCAAGCGCGGCCCACAGGTTCGGACGTGTAAAGGTGGCTGTAACTAATGGAGACCAACATTAAACAATGGGGTAGGATGGGGTTGAATATCTGTCAAGGGGGGAAAAATAAATAATATGTATTTAGAAAAATAATCTATATGACCATTGTGCCATTTTAAAATTTGATGTTGGAGATGGGAATACCCCTTTAAAGCTGATTCCCTCTCAAGGTCTTTTGACCCCATTGACCAAGAATAAAAAAACACAACATATCACAGACCATGCAATGTCAATGTGAGAGACATTCTTCCCTTACGTGCCAGAATCAAAGAGAGAGAGCATCCCTGTGTTAAAGAAATGTCTGAAAAGAACTACCTTGAAGAAGAGGGGATGTAATGGGGAGTGGGAGTATTATAAGGTCTGTGATCTGTGCCAGCCGCCCTCCTGCTTTCCCCTCCTGTACTCACCATGTCTTCCTGCATCCTGGTCACCGGCGTCCTCTCCATGCTGCTGCCTCCTTGCACCTGACTGATGCGAGCATGTGCTTATCTCCGTGCACAGCCAAGGACTGAAGGTCCCTGAGTATTTAAGGAACCCTCTCCAGGCAGAGAGTGTCTGAGCTTTAGGTTCCCTGGTGACTAGCAAAGGTTTTGATCGCTTAGTGCTATTGATATTTATTTGCGTTTATCCTGCGTTATTTCCGGTCTGTGTTCTTGCACCCTGTTTCCATCCTATTTGTGTGCTCCTTTATTTTCAAGTTCAGATTAGTTTGTGATCAAATTAACCCAGTCTGGCATTTCTCTCTGTGCTCCAGTTAAGGTCCCAGCCCTTTTCTCTTGTTTTGTGCCTAACCACTACCTCGCCCACAAGTCTGTCCTGTGTCTATGTTGACTTCGCTGGAACTAGCATTTAAGCCCTGGTGTTCTTCGTGGGTTTTTGGTATCCTGAGCTCCCGATGCTTGCACTGGAGTCCCTTACCCCAGTTGGTCAGCTGCCATCTACATCAGGACTATCCCAGGAGATAGTGGCCCATTTGCCTCCCTGCAGTAAAGGCCAGATCCCTGTACAAAGGTTAAAAGGTGAATAGCAGGGGAGTGCTGGAATAATACTCTTAGGGTTATCCCAAAGCCAAACTGGTTAGTTGTCACAGTGGGTCCAAATTCGCTGATTCATAACATAAATCTATATGGCACCAACTGTACTAATTTGAAATCCACTGGAGTGAGCATTACCTATTTAATTTATTACTATAACGGGTTGGAGTTGGCAGTCATGTTATAAAGATATCTAAATAATGGCAATTTGATGGCCTTTTGGTTATTTTATTTTTTTAGTGGAATTGCATTACATAATCTGTAGGTCATTAAAGGGGTATTCCGGTTACAATAAATATAACTTATGTTTTAGACCAATTCATTATCAATTGCTTAATATAATGTCAGTTTCATATATTTACCGTTCAGTAGTTATAAAAATAGTTTTCTTCCTCTGCTACCCACTATGTTTGCTCATAAATTACCGTGGCATCGACCTGTAATTCTGAGACTGTTAGGTCGAGCATGCTCAGTCTGTTGCTGTCAATTCTCTAGTTAAATGTCTTGTGAAACAAAGGGAGTGTCAGTGTGCTGTAGGGCTGCAATGATTACTTGATGGAATCAAGTAATTTGACACAAAAAATCCTCGATGCAAATTTTTTGCATTGAGGATTCCTTTGTGTCACATGACCACGGAGCGGGAGTGAAGCGCTTGCCATTACTCACCGCTCCATGGTCACCCGCCAGCCCGCGCACTGTACTGGATCCCGTATCCTGACACCTCGTCAGGTCATAGTGCACATAAGCGCAGTATGATCCGACTCTGCTAATGTCAGGATGACAGTGCAACATGCGGAGAAGAAGACCGAGGAGCTGTGGAGCGGCGCCCCTACAGGAGAGGTAAGTGTTTGGCTGGCTAGGAGCGGAGATGGTGGCACTGGGCGAGCTGAGGACATGGAGGGGAGCGATGGCACAGAAGACTGATGGCGCTGGAGGGGGGGGAGAGCTGATAGCACTGGGGGGACTGATGACACTGGGAGGAGCTGTTGGCAAGGAGCTGATGGCACGGGGGGGCTGATGGCAAGGAGCTGATGGCACTGGGGGGAGCTGATGGTGCTGGAGGGCTGATGGCACTGGGGGTAACTGATGACATATAGAGCTGATGGCACGGGGGTAACTGATGGCATATAGGGGGGTCTGATGACTTTTTATAAAGGAAAACATTCTTTTAATTAGTTTTTTTTTATTAGAGTACTCAATTAATCGTTGGATTAATCAATAGATTACTTGATTACTAAAATAATCTATAGCTGCAGCCCTAGTGTACTGGTGATTACTAAGTAGAGGGGCGTGACATGACTGTATATCAGGCAGCCATTTAATAATCAACACTCACAGCAGAAAAGCTAGGGATTGTGGGGATTGTAGTTTTGTGAGGGAAGATCAGGAGCCATGATACACTCAGTGTTCTGCAGGCTCACACAGGAGCTAGACAAATGGATTGCAAGGTAAATTGAAGCTCTGGTTATATGTATAGGTATGGGGTCTGGTTGAGTCACAGCTTGCAGCCTTAATGCAGTTTTTCAAAAATTAAGTTACTTTACTGGAATACCCCTTTAACCTAGAGATTGTGTTGCCTGTAAACCTTATTTTGTCAGGTGATCGAGGTATCTGATTTTTTTTTTCCTGCCTTTGCACAATTGTATAGTACTTACTTTTTATAGTTTATACTTTTGTCTAATCTCATCTTCTCTCTACTTGGATTGGTTGATGATATATCACCATTGGCTCTGGTACCTGTATAAATCATACTTGCCAACTTTTGAGAGGCGGTTTATGGGAGGTTAGAGAATGGGGTGCACCACACTGACATTCACACTTCCCTCAGATTATACCCTTTTTTTCATAGACCATTCCCCTTTTTCATGTTGCGCACCAGCCCCTCGGTATGTTTGGACACATGGGCAAGGTTGCCAACCAGAATTTTCTTTTTTCTGGACAACTTATCCCAAAATCATTGACTGTCTATAGCTCAGTAACCTCTTAAGAGCTCATTACCAGCATTTACTGTGAGCTATACCATGATAATTACCACCAAAATAATCTAGTCAAGTACCACCAGCGATTAAAAAAAAAAAAAAAAAAAAAAAAATCACGGATACTTTTTTTTTTTTCTCACACAAGAAAAAAGACGCCTATTTTTCCCCGGTGCCTCCCCAATGGCACTGGCAGGACAGGAAACAAGACGGAAGCTCAAACTTTTAAAGGGCCTCCTCCCCTTATCTAATCAGTGTTCTGTGCCGGATAGCGTGGAGGCTCCTCCTGTGTGAACAAGTTCACTGTGAAGATTCCGCATGGTCTGGTCTTTCCCCCACTTGTTGGGAGGGCTGTTGCAGTGGTCAGGGGCTGTGGGGACTCGTGGCCTCCCTTCCCTGTACCTTGGCATAAGTCCTCGTGGAGGCAACCCCAGGCTCTGCGCTACTAGCTCTGTTCAGGAGCGCAGCAGTTTCTTGCGGTGTCCAGTAGGCTGAGACTCCCTGGTGGAGTCTCGTTCTGAATAGCTGGCGTTGCGTGCATCATGACACCATTACGCGGGAGCCTCAGGACGTCACGTATGTACAAATAACTGATGTGCGAACAAGGCCTTTTTATACAATTTGTAGGGCAAAGACAGATCCACCTCCAAGCCACCTGGGTCTGATTCCAGTTGTAAAAAATGCGCTATCTGCAGGAAGTCATTTATATCTAAAGCCAAGAAGTGACTTTGACCAAAATGTGCTAAAAAAGTGGTGGCTGAAGAATCTCCTTCCTTGTTAGACTCCATGCGGAGTATGATACGTGAAGAGGTTAATGCTGCATTGGAGTCCAGATTACCTCCCTCTTCACCGTAGGCCTCTGTCTCAAAAATCCCAAACTTCCCAGTTATTCAGATTGGATTTGGATGGAGGGGATATTGCTTCCAAAATAGACTGATTCATCTGACGATGGGCAAGGGAGACCATTGCTTCTCCTGGAAGATACAGATGGCCTCTTAAAAACTATAAGTGCTACTATGCACCTGGAGGAGTCAAAAGAAAGTCGCTCCATCCAGGATCAGATTTTTCAGGGTCTAGGAGAAAGAAAGATGTGTCTTCCTGATTCATAATAATGTCAAGACCCTAATTTACAGAGAATGGACGGACCCAGAAAAGAGAACCCCTGTTACAAGCACTTGACTCTGACTCAAACCTTTGGGATAAAACCCCAAAGATTGACGCCGCAGTGGCACGGATATCTAAAAAATCTTCCTTCCCGTTTGAGTACATGGGGTTACTTCGTGATGCAATGGATAAGAAGTTCCTGGTCAGGAGATGCTTGTTAAAAAAAAAAACGGCTATGTTCCATCCCATGTGAGGGGGATAGGCTTTTTGGGTCAGTGTTGGATGACATTTTGGAGCAAGCCTCCGATAAAAAGAAGGGGTTTCCCACTGACTCAAAACTTTCCATCAGAGATGCTCCTTTTGTAATCAAAGGAAGCCTAACCCGGACCAGAGGAAGAGAGAAGCCAGGGGGATCCTTCATTCATTATAAATCTAAGGAGTCTGAACAAGTGCCTATCTTACAAATAATTCAAGATGGAGACCATCAAATCAACTATAAATATGTTTCCTCAACATTGTTACATGGCGACAATAGATTTACAGGACGCATACTATCATGTACCCATTTTCAGAGACCATCAGAAATTTCTCAGGATAGCAGTATTTATGAAAGGTCGCCTCTGTCACTTTCAATTTCAAGCGCTATTCCTTGGCCTGTCATCAGCTCCCAGAATTTTCACGAAACTAGTGGCAGAAATAACCAGTTACCTTCATCTGCAGGGCATTCTTATTGTCCCATACTTAGACGACTTCCTATTAGCAGCAGAATCAGAAAAACAGCTTCTGGTACATCTAGACCTTGTTCCAAAGAACTTTACAGACCTGGGATGGATCATAAATGGCAAAAATTCCAACCTCGTTCCAGCTCAGCAAAAAGTATTTTTAGGGGTTCTTCTCAACTCATGCTTGGTGATGTCCTTCCTCCCAGAAGAGAAGCAGTCATCCACTCAACTACAGGTAAACCAGTTTTGCAGTCTAAGATCCACTACCATCAGGAACATTATGACAGTACTAGGAATTACTAATACTGACATCCTCAATCCCTACAGTCAGATCGGCTCAGAGCCACACCAAAATTCTGCAAGCCTTTCTTCTAGCATTCTGGGATGGCAACAGAATCTCTCTGGACAAAAGAGTCTCAATTCCACTTTACGTAAAACGTTCCCTGGCTTGGTGGAAGATAAAAAGAAATCTTCAAAGAGGTGTCTTCTGGCGTCAAGAAAATCTTCTAGTGGTGTCCACAGATGCCAGCTGGGGAGGCCATGCGGGGACCTTGTGGTTCAAGGAGTCTGGGATGATTCCATGTTAAATGTCTCAACAAACCTAAGGGAGCTCAGAGCAGTTTACAAAGTTCTTTGAGCCCTACATTCAAGAACCTCCCTCGATCATATCAAAATCCTGTCAGACAATACGACGACTGTCATTTAAACAGGCAAGGAGGTACCTTACCTCTGGCAGCAACATCAAGGGATATCTTTCTTTTTGCGGAAAAACATCTCTCCTCCCTAACAGCAGTGCATTTAAAAGGAAGCAGCAATATGGTGGCCGACTTCCTCAGCCGTCAAACTCTAAAAGAGGGAGAATGGACCTTACACGATAACGTCTTTCTTCAGATTACCAAGATGTGGGGCATTCCGGTTCTGGATTTATTCGCAGACCAGAGGAACAGGAGAGTAGAAAGATTTTGTTCCCTGTCTTCCCTAGACGGTCCGGAAATGGTGGACGCCCTATCTCCCCATGGCCAAACTACTATATGCATTCCCCCCATTCAGCATGATCCCAAGAACCCTGATGAAGGTGGTGGAAGAGGGTACACAAGTGATTATGATTGCTCCATGTTGGCCCAAAAGGGCCTGGTTTCCCCACTTACTCAAGCTATCTCTACCTTACTAAAGAGTAGAAAGAGGGTAACCTCCAACATCTATCTCAGAACATGGAAAGCTTACCATTTGTTTTCTGGTAATAGGATCCAGCAAGATCCCTTACGCAACATACCTGTCATTCTGGACTTTCTGCAGGTAGGTTTAAACAAGGACTTAAGACATCTACCAATTCTCCGCTTTGGCAGTATTTCTAGACTCAATTCTATGTGAGTACCTAGGTTACACTCTACCAAACCAACTTGGACTTAGTCCTTACGACACTCATTGACTCTCCGTTTGAGCCTATTGATGATATTTCTCTCAAGCTCCTGACCTTAAAGGCTGCCTTCCTCCTAGCCATAACAACGGCAAGAAGGGCGGGAGAGATACAAGCCTTCTCTTCCTGTTCTCCTTATCTTAGGATCCTAGATGACAGGATAATCTTAAGACATTGTCCATCCTTTCCACCCCGAAGGTATTAACCAGATTCCACTGTAATCAGGAAATCATTTTACCATCCTTCTGCCTGTCATCTTCGACGGATCTGGAAAGACGCTTCCATAACCTGGATGTGAGACATTGTGTGCTTGCCTACCTTAAATTCTGGAGAGAAGATAGAAAATCGGATCACCTCCTCCTTCAGTTCCAGGGGCCTAACAAGGGCCAGGCAGCCAGTAGATCCACCATTGCAAGGTGGATAAAGCAGACAATTTCTCTTTGTTATGCACAGAAGAACTTAGGGGACTCGAGGCCCATTCAACAAGGGCTGTGTCGACCTCTTGGGTGGAAAATGCGGCCATCTCAATTGAACAAATTTGTAAAGAAGTGGTGTGGGCTAATCCAATGACTTTCTTCAACCATTAGAAATTGAATGTCATGCATAATCAGGATTTATCCTTTGGGCGCATAATTCTTTCTGCCGTAATCCCACCCTAGTAAAACTCCTCCGTTATTCCTCCTGTCAGTGCCATTGGGGAGGAGCCGGGGAAAAGGGTTAATTACTCTTACCGGTAATTGTATTTTCCAATAGCCTCTCCAACGGCACTGGGGTTTTTCCCACCCTTAATTATGTTCTGCCTTGGATTTATAACGTTATGTTCTTCTTTGTATTCCAGTTGGATTAATATAATTGTGTTCTTGCATCACTACCGCGTACTTTGTTATTTACTGACTAGGTAAGGGGAGGAGGCCCTTTTTAAAGTTTGAGTTTCCGTGTTGTTTCCTGTCTTGAGGGCGGGAAGCACCCTCCTGTCAGTGCCGTTGGGGAGTAATTAACCCTTTTATAGACTGTCCAGAAATTTCTGGACAGTTGGCAATCCTGTGTCTAACCCAGCATCCCAACACAACACAGTTAGTGAGAGGTGTCAGGAGGTTTATCTGTCCTCTAGGAAGTTGCCTTATTTTCCGGGAGCCTCTTGGACATTCGGGGAGAGTTGGTCAGTATGGTATAAATGTAGTAATTACTAACAGTCTTTTATACAGAGTTGTCGTGACCTGATTGCTTAGAAAATTATTTAGTAAATGTCATGATTTGAACTGGATTTTAATTTAGTTAAACTTTGGTAAAGTCTGTCATATGGTGTCAAATTTCCGAATAGATCATTTCCATTTCACTTGAAGAAAGATTAAGGACTCTAATTATTTCTAAAGAGGTGAGATATAGATAGTGATGCAGACACAGCATCATACTACACAACGGTGAGTTCTAATTATACATTAAGAAAGTAGCTATGATAGGACACTGCAGATTAACCCCAATTTACAGTGGAGATATGAACGAAAGATCGCATGCTGGGTCCATGCTGTGTTGAGTAATGAAAATGTGTATCTACTAATTATTACAAGTCAGTGGTAGTGTGGCTTCACATGCAAGTGGAGTAATACTGGCTTTTTTAAGGGCAGACACAGCTTTAGAATTCATGGCTACTTGATAATGCTCAGTCTCTGATGTATAGTTTACTAGTTATAGCTTTTTCTGATTTTACTGTGAAGCTCCCAATAATTCAGATATCATCATGTGCTATGTATTTCTGTCCGAAGTAAAAATGACATGCCACCTGTAATTCTGATAATACTAGAATTCTGAATAATGGTATTATCACACATTAACTTTCTATATCCTTGTAAAGACAACTCTATGAAAGAAATTTGCAAGGCAACTTAAATGGCTACTAAATCCAGAATGCAAATAAAAAAGAACAACCAACAAAATGTTATAGTCTCCTTATGTTTGTGTTTTATTTTTCCGTCAAATGAAACACTTCTTGTTTCCATGGTTATGACCAATTTGCAATTCAGCAGTGGTGGCCATGCTTGCACACTATAGGGAAAAAGTGACAGATAATGGGTGCTCCCACGTTCCCGGCCACCAACTTTTTCCTATAGTGTGCAAGCATTGCCACTGCTGCTGGATTGTAGGATGGTCATAAACATGGAAACAAGAAGTGTATAATTTAATGGAAAAATTAATCCAGCTAGTGAAGGAATCAATATGGATAATAACACATTGGTTAGTGCCTTGTATTAACTTCTAAACATGATAAATGCCATTTGCTGAAGTGATAGAACAGAGGGCGTTGTCTTAGTGTCCTGTGTTGTCCACGTTTTCTCCTCTCTCCGCTCTGTCATCTAAATCCACCCCTCCTGGTTGGGCTCTACTAGTCATTGTCTCCTTAGCGCTGTATGAGGTCAGATCAGTGGTCCACATACACTACTCACAAAAACTTAGGGATTTTTGGCTTGTGGGTGAAATTTCAGGATGAACCTGAAATGCACTTTAACCTTTACAGGTGAACTTAATGTGATCTTCTCTAAACTCTTGAATGTACATGTCCAACTGTTCGATGTTTCAGTACTTTTTGCTGTTTTCTGTACTTGCTGTTCTCTAGCAAGGAGCTTAATGGCAAAATTCACTACAGGTGTTTGATCCTCGAAATGCCCCATAAATTTCCTGGTTCAATTAGAATTGGTATTTAAACAGTTCTCCTCATCATGCTGTTCACATTTTGACATGGGAACAAGACTACACCTAACAATTGATCAACAGTACCTTGCGACTCTTCAAGCAGGATGTTCTCAGATGGAAGTGTCCACTGAGCTTAGAGTGTCACAGTGTCATCAGCAGGTTGCAACAGAGATGCAGAGACACTGGAAGAGTCACAGAAAGGCATAGAAGTGGACGTCCTTTGGCCACATCCCACACTGATGACTTCGGAACTTGATGATGAATGCCACACTACTCCAGACACATTAAAGAGATGTGAGAGGTACCCAAGTGTCACATCAGATCATTCAAAACATCGGCGTAGTGTGTGTGCTAGTCAACCTGTGGGGGTACCTGATCCAGTTTTCATTCCTTTGCATGGGCCAAGGAACATCTTTGCTGGATGTTGGGCAGTGGACCTCAGTGTAGTTCACTGATGAAAGTCGATTCACGCTGAGCAGAAATGATGTTGGAGACGTCAAGAAGAGCGCTATGCATCAGCCACTGTTGTCACCAGACGAGCCTTTTGCGGTGGTGGTGTTCGTGTGGGCAGGTGTGTCTAGTCAATACAGAACTGCCCTACACTTTGTGAATGGTACAGCGACAAGCCCATACTACTTGAATAACATCATTAATCCAGCCATTGTGCCTCTGCATGAACAACACAGGCCTAATTTCATCTTTATGGACAACAATGCACCAGCTCATCGAGGGCGCATCATTAAGGAATGGCTGGGTTACCACCATGTGAAACTAGGGTTGCACCAGGTATCGAACTTTCAATACCCAAACAATTCTTTTGCACTCGGATCAATACAATACTGGTATTTGCTGTTGTCTGACACTAGGCTGCGCAGTAGTATCTTTCAGAAAACATGGCGTACCGCCCTCAGTTAAAGTGACTAATAGTTATTTTTAAAAAATGGCTTGAAAAAAAACAAACCACCAGAATATTAAAAGTTTAAATCACCCCCTTTCCTAATTTTACATATAAAAATATATAAAAAAAATATCTCCTATACGGTGAATGCCGCCCCCCCCTCCCTCCCCCCCCCCCCCCAAAAAAAAAAAAATAGGGTAGGACTGTTCCATTATGGGCCGGATGTTCCATAAAATGTGGAATGCACACAGCTTTTTGGAGGTTTTATTTTAATTTTGCGTGGTATCGAGTATCGCAATACTTTTTTATGGTATCGAATCAAAATTTTGGTATCATGACAACCCTATGTGGAACTGTAATAGATTGCAGAATACCAAATCTACCAAGACATATCCCCTCCACTCTCCTGAATATTTCCATAGGTTGGCACATTTGCCTTTCAGGGTCCTGGGAATGCCGGGTTACTTGCATAATGTAAGGGTAACAATATTTGGATAGTGTGTACAGATCCACAAGACTTGTAATCCAGCTTTCCCACACTTACTGATGTCAGATTTGCCTAAACAATCAGTGAGAAATCCATCCTGGCTCTGTCCTGACATTCTGGGACCTGGGAAAGCTTAGAAGCACTTTCTGTAGTGTTTGGTACTTTTTAGTACCCCGGCACACACAGGAGGAGGTTTTGTAAGAAGTTTACAGTTAATTGATGTGATCCTTAGTTTTGGCTGTTTGCTCTTGGTACATTATGACATCCACGTTGAAGGGATGGTCCAGCTTTGTGTGCTTTTTAAAATTTTATGTCCATCTTGCTGTACCTGTTAGAAAAAAAAAGCATACTCAACTGCTCCCGTGACGCTCCGTTCCGTGTACCAGACTCCCTTTTGTCATTTGGTCCCTGTCCTGTAAACTTCCAGACTGGGTCACATGCGCTGCTGCAACCAATGACTGGACTTGGTTGTGACATGTTCCTAAGCGATGTGTCAATGCTGGTTCCCATGTCGCCTGGGGACACATCACCACTAAGGACAGTTATTGGCTACGTGCAGCACACATCTAGGATGTAGACTAGAATGCATTTTTGCCCATTTACACAAAACACAGGTCACAGCATTAGAGGTAGGACGAAAAAAGCTTTCCTAGTGTGCATATAACATACTCATTCATTGCTTTAGAACATCTGATCTGTGATATCACCTGACGAGGGATTAGTGAATTGATTCTAACGAATCAATTTGTCTCATTAGAGGAGCTTCATTATGGTGCACATATGGCATGCTCCACAGTTTGCGATTTTTTTTTTGTTTGTTTTAGTTTAGTTTTTTTTTTGTTTTTAATAAATGTCCATCTCCTAACATAGCTAAAACCAGCCCAGTACCTCACATGGGTCCAGAGCTATTGCATTCATTTCTCCAATTCTTCTGCTAGATGCCTAGATGTTGTTAAAAATAACATTTAATGGTTGAACATTGCTTTAAATGAGTTCTCTGTAACTTAAAGCTACTATTCAGTCCCAAACTTAAATTTGACTATACACTGGAAATATGTAGTTATCATACCTGGTACCCTCCAACTGAATTATGAGATCAGGGCAGGGAGGCAGCGTCTTGTACTTACTAAGAGAGCAGACCCCTGATGGCCATTTTGAATAGAAGTTTAGGGACCAGATCTCAGTAGCAGAGGCACCCTAATTCAAGTGAAGATATACAATGTATAGTGAAATGTTAGTTTGTTACTGGAGGGTCATTTTAAACATTAAGTTTAGGATTAACCATCAGTGTTTGATCGGTGAGGGACCCTCAGCAGAATGAAGAAGTGCATAACTCTTTCCACAACTGAGGCCACTTTATTGTTCTGATTGAAGTTGTATCCCACTGATTAAACAGTGGCCTGTACTAAAGTTGGTCCTTATATGTTTAAGACCTGGAAAATCCCTATAAGAATACTGGAGTGAATGCTTGGAATTATCCAACAAGAGCTTCTATTTTATGTGGTTTATCTATGTAATGTATATTGATTTTTATTTTAACTATTTTAATGAGCTGTACTACCTAGCAGCAGGGTACTGTACTGAAAATGATTAACAGACCCCCAAACAACTCTTAATAAGATGACCTTTACTTTCAGTGCACACTATTAATGCATTTAATGGGATATTTTGCAATTGACATAAAGTATACTTTAATTTATGGGTAACAATGTGGTATGACTGTAGGTATTTAATAGAAACAATAGTTGACATTTAATGCTTAAACAAGTACATGGTTTAACTAAAGACCTGTATAAACTGGGCAATTATTTTTCTTTTGAAAAAATTGTGTTCAATTGTGGATAAGGCTCTTGATGTAATTATATTACATGTGGTCTGTACTGAACAGAAATGAGCTGCTGTAATTGGGCAGGGTTTCTGGGAGTTCAATAGTGATCTATCCGCAGGCACTTAGTCCATGTGACCAGGAATCTTTACATCACTGCCCTAGGAAGAAGCTGAAGCTCTCACCAGCGTACTTCGCCTTTTTTTTAAACTGCTGATTAGCAGGGCTTCAGGAACGCAACATCTGAGGGGGTTATTCAGAGAGACAATGTAACATAACATAGTAACATAGTTTATAAGGCCGAAAAAAGACATCTGTTCCTCCAGTTCGGCCTGTTATCCTGCAAGTTGATCCAGAGGAAGGCAAAAAAAAACCCTGAGAGGTAGAAGCCAATTTTCCTCACTTAGGGATGCTCCCTCTGTCCTCTGATTAAAAAAATAAATAAATTGGGGTTCTGGTTGGTTACCATGACAGCCTGGGGCAAACTACTTGTTAAGCCATGCCTGTGTCAGGGCTTAGTAGGCAGGCAGTGAAAATCAATCTTTAACGACCTGCAAGTGGCGTGGTAGTATAGGTTAATATTGC
This sequence comes from Rhinella marina, assembly GCA_900303285.1. Taxonomy (NCBI): domain Eukaryota; kingdom Metazoa; phylum Chordata; class Amphibia; order Anura; family Bufonidae; genus Rhinella; species Rhinella marina. Next base: position 190,910 of record ONZH01028053.1, read on the forward strand.
ATAGGATGTAGTGGGAAAAGTTGGGTGTAATTGTAAAAACCGCTATTCTGCCATAGTTTTAAATTTTTTTAATATTTTTATATATATATATATATATATATATATATATATATATATATATATATATAAAACTATGTTCACTATGCGGTAAAACTGACTTGTGCTCTTCATTCTCCAGGTCAGTATGAATCTGGCAAAACTTTTTCTGACCCCTATAACTTTTTTATATGCGGAGCTGTGTAATTTTTTGAGGGGCAATCTGTCCTTTTAATTGATACCATTCTGAGGTGTGTATGACTTTTTGATCACTTTTTATTTAATATTTTGTGTGAGGAGGGGAGACCAAAAATGACAAGTCAGCCATTTTGACACTTTTTTTCGTTTCCTCTTTTTCTGTATGGGATAGAGAACTATAAGAGGCAATTATTGGATTGCTATTTACATAGACTCCAGTGCATTAGCATTTGAGTCTATGATTAGTTTATTGTGTTTCCATGGAGCCCTGTCAGAGGCAGGGGCTCCATAGAACCTACTATGCAGTCGCATGCACGCTCCGGCTCCTATGATCGCCACACAGGGGAGCCGGAGCACACCCAGAAGCGCGTGTTTCCAGTATTTCACACGCCCAGATGCAGAGGTCAGGTTTGACCACTGCATTTGAGGGTTTAAATGTCAGCGAATGGCATTACCGCCGGTCACGGACACTAGCCGCAGGTGCCTGCTGTATGAAACAGCAGGCACCCAGTTGCTATGGAGCCATCTTTAAACACCTGACATGTGACATACTATTAAGTCACATGTCGGGAAGGGGTTAAAGGGAATCTGTCACCAGGGACCCCACTATTAAACTTTTTGCTTAGACACATAGCTGTAGTTCACCTGATTTAAAATGCATTTTCTTTTGTTATGATACATTTTCTTAATATGCAAATGTGGTCTTTGGTGCAATTAGGGTGTCACCATTTCTCTTGTTGCACCTAATTTTCACTCATTTCTCTGAAGACCCTCTGCTTTGTCAATGCATGGCTCTGTCGATCAAAGTAACAAGGGAGGGCTTGCCACAGAAATGAGTGGAGTAAAAGCTCTCTGTGCTTGGTGTCTTTCTCCCAATAGACTAATCACATTCCACCTTATATTTTCCAAAGGAGCTCTGAAAAATGAAAGGTGGAATCGGATTGGTTGTTACGAGCAACTAAGCCAGTTTTCCTTTACACTAGTTTTGATAAATCTCCTAAATGTTTAGAATTCAACACAATTTTGCTATTATAATAAAGTTTTATTGAAAATTTCAAGAATGAGTTCAGCATTGACCAGGGCACATTTCATGGCATGAGAGCATTGTATAATTTTATGTCTTCAGTGTCACATTTTTATGAACACTTCCTACTTTTGATGTTGCAGCGTGTAGCTCATGAAGAAAGTTGCTCATTGTGAGTCGGCTTGGTGAATGTATAAGGTGTGTGATAGGTTGGCTGCACACATCCCTCATTGCTATCATGGGTAAAATAGGAAATTTATCAGTGTTGCAAAAAGGGATGATTATTGGCTTTCAGGCCAAGGGTGGCAGTTTTTCTGAAACTGGGAAGTTTGTGAACTGTTTACGTGCTGCTGTAGTGAAAATTTATCATGAGTGGGGAAAATGGAACCATTGCGAGTGAGGATGGAAACTGCAGAGCTCCATGTGCCATTGATGTGAGAGGGGAACGACAACTACTCCTGTGTGAAATGGCGGACTGACATGAAGCAGGGGACTACCAGACCTGTGTCTTAATAAAAAAAAAAAAAAAAAAAATTCAACAAACCCTTTTACAGATGGATGGTCACTGCATCTCTGCTAATAAAGTTGCATTGGCACAAAAGGCTTCAATTTTCATGGCAGTATTGATTTTGGACCTAGGTGCACCATCCATGCGAAAGGCGCTCTCAACTGATTTGGGAATGAATCCATCCTTGCAGATTATGTACACCCATACATCCTCATCATCTAACAGCAAAACAATGAGACATGTCACACGGCTAGAAATGTCTGACACTGGTTGAAAAAGCGTGACCTAGACTTCCAACTCCCAAGACTTCAACCCAATTGAGCATCTGTGGGGCCACCTTGTGGGATGCACTGCAGTCAGCATGGCTCCAGATACCTGTGACAACCTACCTTTACCTTACTGAGTCACTCCCAGCCAGTCCAGCTGCTGTGCGTGCTGCACACGGTGGTTACTCTATTAGCTGGTGATCATTATGTGACTTTGTGTATTTGCACATAATTGCTCATTAGTATTCACTCCATAATATGCGCTGATAATTTTCCCCGACATCGCAGGAAAAATAGTGCATCTTATAGGGTGAAATATTCAAGTTTTAGGTTTTACCACTTCACAGAAAGCGTATATATATATATATATATATATATATATATATATTTTTATATAAAGGATAAATAATGTTTTTCTGTTGTCATTTTCTGAACCATATTCATTTTTTATATTTCTACTGATGCTCTTGTGTGAGGGCTCTTTTTTTTGTGGGGTGAGGTGACTTTTTTTTTTTTTTTGTACATACGACTTTTTGATCGCTCTATATTATGCTTTTAGTGAGACGGAACAACAAAAAAGAGGCATTACAGATGCGGTAATTCCTAATATGTCTATTTTTCATTTATTTTTTTCAATAGTAAATGGGTTTATGAGGGGAGAATGGTGCTTCTTTACACTTCTCTTTTTTTATTTTTATAAAACAAAGTTGTTGTTTTTTTTACTTATAGGCCTCCAAAACTGGCAGACCCCCAACGCCTTTTTTAAGGGCTCATGCACACGACCGTATGTATTTTGCAGTCTGCAAATAACTGATTCCGTATTTTGCAGAACAGCTGTCCCCCAATACAACAGTCCTATCCTTGTCCATAATGTGGACAATAATAGGACATGTTCTATTATTTTGCAGAGCGGACATACGGAGTAAATTCCGTTTGTTTTTTTTTGTTTGTTTGTTTTTTGTGGACCCATTAAAATGAATGGTTCCACATGTGGTCCGCAAAAAAGACACATCTGTGTGCATGAGCCCTAAGGCTCTTAGAGGCAGTCAGCATTGACTATGGCTTATAAGGGGTTAAATTGCCATGCTTCTGAGGTTTCAGTGATGCCAGCAGATACAGCAGGGCCCCGGCTTATCGTGGAAGCACAGCTCCTGTGCCTGCCTGATCACTGTGGCATTCCATTATGATTGGGAACTCCCTTCCCGCAGTGATGTACATGTACAGTAAAGATCGAGAAGGGATTAATTGCAGCTGCTACATTTTGATGCAGTGTCACAACTGTGCTGTGCTGAGATTGTTTTCTCATGACGCATTGTACTTCATGACAGTTTGTGACACATTGTACTTCGACAGGTACATTTGAGTAGATATATTTCACCTTTATTTTTTAAAAAAATCCCAAATTTACAAAAAAATTGGAAATTCTCAATTTTCGAAATTTGAATTTCTCCACTTTTAAGACATTAATATTGCCTCATAAAATAGTTATCAGTCATCATTCTACCTTTTGTCATTTTGTCATTTTATTTTTTTAGGATGTTACAAGGCTTAGAATTTTAGAAGCAATTTTTCACATTTTCAACAAAATTTCCAAAACCGTTTTGTTAAGCTTCAATTCACTTATAAAGTGATTTTGAGGGGCTTACATAATGGAAACCACCCATAAATGACCCCATTTTAGAAACTACAACCCTTAAATTATTCAAAACTGATGTTACAAACTTTAACCCTTGAGGTGTTCCAAAAGAATTAAAGGAAAATGGAGGTGAAATTTCAATTAATGTAATTCAGTTTTGCTGTGAGTTTTCCCTTTCCCTAAGCACAGGTATGTTGTTGCAAATTTTTTTTTTTGTTTGGTGTGTTTTTTGCTGCACTAAAAATGCAGCACAATGGAAGCTCTCACTAGTATTCGCTTTATAAGACACACACTCATTTTCCCCCTACTTTTGGGGGGGAAAAAGTGCTTCTTATAAAGCGAAACATACGGTAGTTAATCACTGGTGTTCTGCACTGGAGAGATCATCTAAATGATTTAATTAATTGTAACAGGGTAAATACTTCAAAGAGGACCTGTAACCTTTCTGACATGTCCATTGTAGTAACTACTTGCACTCTCCATGTAATTAATATTCTGGATCTATTCTTATGAGTGTTGGGCCATTCCTTTATTATGCCTACTAGAAAAAACAGGGTTTTAAAAAAAAAACAAAACTGTAAAGACCTTTATAATTTTCTGATAAATCCCAATAAATTGTCATGTCTTAATTTAATCAACTGTAAAGCATAATCTACAAGGAGTGGAGTGGTTTTTCACTCCAAGGGTGTGCACACTGCCATAGATGCACCTACTTTATGACTAGGCGACCAGTGTAAAAAGTTGGTCTTTGTAAATGGTTCCCATTATGTTAAAGGGGCATCTAATTAATGATTTTTTACCAATCAAGGTTATACAATGTTTAGCTGTCCTATGAAATTTGAGATTCCAAGTTTAGTGTGATGATGTACTGCAAAATTGCTTCTAAATTGAAGTAGAAAATGTTTTGCAGACCTGGCAGCTTTCGAGCCTTGCACCCATTTGTCACTCAGAATTTCACTTTGTGTATGGAACTGGAATTAATTAAGCTCTCGGCAGGAAAACGGTATGGCAATCATTTATATAGGAAAAATATCTATCAAAAAGACAGACTTGCTTTGTTGAAACCTTTACTTCTCCATCCCATACTGATTATTAAGATTTTTATTTTATTTCTTTACATATGTAGAAATGTATTTCCTTTTGCATGCATGAACACACAGAATGGAGAACTTAAGGAGGTTGTAGAACAGACAAGAATAGGACATATATAATTTGCAGAACAGCCACATGGATGACATCCGTTTGCGGTCTGCCTTTTTTTGTGGACCCATAGAAATTAACGGACCCGCTTGCAATCCGCAAAAAATGAGTCGTAAACTATGGTCATATGCACGATGCTTTATGTACATATAGTATTCCAGATTCCTTATAGTCTAACTCATTTTTTTTAAATACAGTGTAGGGACAGTGATAAGATTTTTGTAATATATAGTATTTTTTGCTCTAAAAGATGCTCCTGTCATTAAGATGCACCAAAGTTTTAGAGGAGGAAAAAAAAAATATTCAGACCCTCAGTGATTCTCAGACCTCATATCAGACAACAGAAAAAGAAATCCACATTAATATTTACCCCATAAGATACTCTGACATTTTCCCCCCACTTTTGGGGGACTGCATCTTAAACAATAAAAAATATGGTATTTTATTAGGGTAATGTGTTTATTTTTTTTTCTAGAAAACAAGGGCCCAAAAATCTGACTTAAATGAAGCAATTTGGCCAGAATGAGCATTTCTAAGGAGATTCTCCCTCTGCACACTGAAGAGGAATGTGTGCACATCCAGAGTCTTCCAGCCTTGCTCCCTATATGTGCCCCCACTGTCTGTGCTTTGTTCCTGCCTGTGTTACTTGTGGCCAGAACTAACCACAGGCAGCTCTGTACATGTATTTCCCCCCTGCCCTTCTCTCTGACTGAGCAAAGAACAGGACTGCCAGAGCTTAGTGCTGACAATAACTGTGGAGCAACATAGTACACTTACTGGCACCACAAAACTCTGCAGTCCCACTTCTCTCCATCTCAGCCCAACTCTCAGGAGAACCCTGGATACCTGCTGTTTAGTTTACCTTGCCCTTGAGTTGCCCTAAGCCAAGATGGTGGAGCATGCTTCAAACCAGCTGCTACCTCACTTCCTGTTTGTCTTAAATATCCTGCCTGATCAAACACTCATTGCTTGAGTATCGTGTAAAGCTCCTGCTTGCAGTTCTCTCACTGGATCCGTCTCTATTCCGGATCGTTCCTTCCTCCTGTGCTTTACCCCGCACACCCGTCTGCTACCTGCCTATTGTCTGCAGCTTCTGTGGAACTACAAGTGCCAGCTTACCTGCCGCTTCCAGTGTTCTACCTAGTCCCTGCTATTGGACTCCAGCTACCAACCACCAGTATCGTGACAGGATACTCAAGCCCAAAATGGAGTCCCCTGGGGCTGTGGAACCACGCATGAAGCAGATGCAAGCCGCTATGGCCAGTATGCGCACTGAACTTCAGTCTTACAAAAACAAATAGGACGCCTTTGAAGTACAGACTAATCACAATACCCAGGTCTATGGTCAAGCAATTCAAGAGCTACGCAGTACCATGCAGGCGCTATCGGACCGGCTTGTCCTCCTTGAAAATCAGCCTCCTGCACTACAAGTCTCAGCACCAGCAACAGTGCCCAAGTTGCCACCATTTAGATTTGGTGGAGATCATGACAAATTCCGGGGCTTTCTCAACCAGTGCCGATTATATTTTGATGCAAATCCCACCTAGTTTCCTACGGACAGATCAAAGGTACTGTGCATCATTATGTTACTTACTCATAAGGCCATTGCCTGGGCCAATCCACTAATTGAGACTGATGACCCCCGGCTGAATCACTTAGAAGATTTTCTTGGCGCTATGAGTGAAATGTTTGATCCCAATCGCGGTGCCATGGCCGAGGCAGCATTGCTAGCATTATGCCAGGGCCGGCGTCCTGTCACCGAATATGCGATGGAATTTAAGAGGTGGGCCATCGACATGGATTGGAACAACACAGCAAAATTGTCTTTTTTTTTTTTAGAAAAGGACTATCCAACGCTTTGAAGGATGAGCTTGCGCGTGCTGAGGCCCCAGTACAACTAGATCCGTTTATTAATCACTGCATTCGAATTGAAAACCGACTGTCCGAATGGCGACAGGAGTGATGGGCTGCTTGGAATTATGACATTAATCAACCTACTTCTCCCTCTGTCTCCATGCCCAGGGAGGCCCAGAAGAGAAGTCCCCGAGAACCTGTGAGTGAACCCATGCAGGTAGACTCCATCTTGAGACGGGAAAGTGCAAATCGAAGGGAGCATAGGCTTCGGGAGGATCTGTGTCTTTACTGCGGAAAGTCTGATCACTTCCTTATCAACTGCCCTAGCCGTTCACGGAAGTTAGTAGTAGCCCTTACGGATCTCGACTTCTCCGATGGAGAATCAACTGTTTCAGAGACAGAACTACCAGAGAAGACAGTTGTCCACTCCATCTCTTCAGTGGCCCCTCACATCAAAAAAGAAAATAAAGACTCTCATTGTTTTCTCTCAGTCAAGCTCCTTATTAACTCTCAGTGGATTTCCACCTCTGCTATGGTAGACTCCGGAGATAGCAGCAATTTTATGGATCTTTCCTTTGCCAAGAAGCATGGGGTTAAATGTCAGAAAAAACTCTCACCCATGGTTATGGAGACAGTAGACAGATCCCCCACTAAGCTCGGGGCCAGTGGATCAGGAAACGGTGCCACTTGAAATCATCATCACTCCTTGTCACCGTGAAGTGCTACCATTTCTATTAATTTCTTCTCCACACTTTCCTGTCATTCTAGGTTTACCCTGGTTGCAAGCTCAGAATCCTACCATTAACTGGGAAACCAAAGAAGTGAGCTTTCGGTCTGACAATACTCCTCCAGTAGTTCAGTCTGAACTAGGTCCAGAAGTTTCCATGCACGAAAACAAGGTGACAGGGTTACCCCCTGCATACGGAGAATTTGCAGGCGTTTGTGATAAACTAAATGTGGACAAGCTTCCTCCTCACCGCCCCCTACGACTGTCCCATAGAATTACTTCCCGGTGCACCTATACCATTTGGACACATTTACCCTTTGGCGAGCCCGGAATTATAGGCCCTCAAGGACTATATAGAGGAAAATCTAGCCAAGGGATTCATATGCCCATCCTCCTCGCCTGCGGGAGCACCCATATTCTTTGTAAAAAAAAAAAATGGTTCCTTAAGACCATGTATAGATTACCACGAGCTTAATAAAGTTACTATTAAGAACCGTTACCCATTACCTTTGATCCCAGAGCTTCTAGAGAGAGTACGACATGCAAGGATCTTCACTAAATTAGACTTGAGAGGCGCCTACAACCTAGTCCGCATAAGACCTGGAGATGAATGGAAGACAGCCTTCAGATCTCGCTACGGACATTTTGAATACCTGGTGATGCCCTTTGGCCTCTGTAACGCTCTGGCCACCTTCCAGCATCTCGTCAATGACATCTTTAGAAGCCTCGTGGACCAGTTTGTAGTGATCTATTTAGATCATATCCTGATCTTCTCCAACTCAGTGGAAGAACACCAGCGGCATATGGCACTCGTTCTGGAACGATTAAGAGAGAATCAACTCTACATTAAGATCGAAAAATGTGAATTCCACCAGGCAGAGATGCAATTCCTTGGCTATATTATCTCCCCTCGAGGTCTGCGCATGGACTCAAGCAAGATTAAGGCAATTCTGGACTGTCCAACCCCTAAGAGCGTGAAGGAGGTTCAACGCTTTATTGGTTTTGCCAATTTTTATAGACGCTTTATCAGGAACTTTTCGGAGATCATTGCTCCTATTACCCAGCTGACTAAGAAAAAGAGCATCTTTGCGTGGTCTCACAAAGCAGAAGAATCCTTTTCTCGTCTAAAATCCAAGTTTACGACAGTCCCTGTATTGATCCATCCTGATCCAGAACTTCCTTTTATCATGGAAATAGATGCCTTAGATTGTGCTATAGAGGCTATTCTATCCCAGAGAAGAGGAGACAAGAGTCTGTTGCATCCCTGTGCCTACTTTTCCCAACGGTTATCTCCGGCAGAAAAAAATTACGATGTTGGAAATAAAGAATTGCTCGCCATCATTGCAGCATTATGCAGATTATAATATTAACCGATCACCGCAACTTGGAATTCATTAGATCTGCTAAATGTCTGTCTCCATGGCCCAAGTATCAAAAGGACGTAAGGGGGTATGTTATATCCTGTGACGTCTGTGCCAGATGCAAGACTCCTCGTGCCTCGCCCACGGGTTTGTTATAGCCATTATCGGTCCCTTTCCATGGACTTTATTGTAGATCTACCTACCTCTAAGGGGAAAAATACAATTCTGGTAGTAGTAGATCGACTCACCAAGGCTGCACATTTTATTCCATGCACCGGTTTGCCTTCCGCCAAGGCCACAGCAGATCTGGTAGTCAACAATGTGTTCCGTCTCCATGGGGTTCCTGATGAGGTTATTTCGGATCGTGGAGTTCAATTCACATCAAAATTTTGGCGGAGTTTCTGCAAGGCACTTGATATTAATATTAATAATTTGTCGACTGCCTTCCACCCACAGTCTAATGGACAGACCGAGCGCACCAACCAGACTCTAGAACAGTACTTCCGGTGCTATATCTGCCATCTACAAGACGACTGGACCGACTTACTCCCAGAAGCTGAATTTTCTTATAACAACTCTCAGAATGCATCTACCAAGCAAACCCCTTTCTTCGCGAATCTAGGGTATCATCCAAATATCCTCCCTAGAGTACCTGTCACCCCATCTATTCCTGCTGTTGAGGAAAGAATCTCTGCTTTGCAACAAAATTTAGAATTACTGAAGGAAACGTTGGAGAAGGCTCAAGAAACATACAAGAGGGCAGCAGATAAGTCTCGTAGACCAGCACCAACATTTGGGGATAAGGTATGGCTTTCCACCAGGCATCTGAAACTTAAGGTCCCTTCACCAAAACTGGGACAGATGTTCATTGGGCCTTATAACATTACGGGGCTGATTAGTCCAGTGGCGGTTCGACTCAAGCTCCCACAAGGTACGAAGATTCACCCTGTTTTCCATGTGGCTCTTTTAAAGCCTATCACACCCAATCCTTTTCCAGAACGCATACCTCCTCCTCCTGATACTGTGGAGATAGATGGCGAAGAACAATTTGTTGTGGAAAAAATTTTGGACTCTAGAATCTTCAGGAACCGCTTACAGTATCTTAAGTTGCAGGGTTATGGACCTGAAGAGAATTCCTGGGAACCTGTCAGTAACATTAATGCTCCCCGGCTGATCAGACAGTTTAATCAGAAACATCCCGGCAAGCCAAGTCTGGTGGCGTCCAGAGGCCGCTATTGAGGTGGGAGTAATGTCAGGAGAACCCTGGATACCTGCTGTTTAGTTTACCTTGCCCTTGAGTTGCCCTAAGCCAAGATGGTGGAGCATGCTTTAAACCAGCTGCTACCTCACTTCCTGTGTCTTAAATATCCTGCCTGATCAAACACTCATTGCTTGAGTATCATGTAAAGCTCCTGCTTGCAGTTCTCTCGCTGGAACCGTCTCTATTCCGGATCGTTCCTTCCTCCTGTGCTTTACCCCGCACACCCGTCTGCTACCTGCCTATTGTCTGCAGCTTCTGTGGAACTACAAGTGCCAGCTTACTTGCCGCTTCCAGTGTTCTACCTAGTCCCTGCTATTGGACTCCAGCTACTAACCACCAGTATCGTGACACCAACACAAAGAGACACACCAGGATGATAGGGCGAGCAGAGTGGTTGCAGCATGCTGCGCTGACAGTAAGTGTACTAAGTTGCTATACATTTACTGTCAGAAGTAAGCTCTAAGATAGAAGTGTAGGGAAGAGAGACATTTACACAGCTGCCAGCAGTTAATGTCACCTAGTCAGCGACACAATACAGATAGGTCACATATAAGGATAGGAAGACCCAGTCATCTTCAGCGCCCAGTAGAACTATGAAGACAGACTTTCTGTAGCAATGTTCATGTAGAGAGTTACGAAGGAGACTCTTTGCATTCTGTTTCCTAGTAAAAAGAAATGTCTTTCCATAATAAAGTATATTACAAAAATGTTTAAAGGGAGTCTTTCACCTGTTTTTCACCACCTAAGAGCACTGCCCCACAGAAGATTGCATACACATCCCAGACATACCTGTGTGCACTTTGTGTCTGTATTACGTGTCCAGGAAAAGCACTATTATTCTTCTGGAAAACAGTTCCCAAGTGCCCAGCTCTACTGCTTCAAGTGTCCAAAGCAAATCAGACTGAAGAGGGGAGGGCTGCTTTAGCTGCTCATATCTTGCAATTGGTAGCAGACAGAAAAATGGTTCTGACCTTCTATGAAAGCTGCCATTCCAAGCTTTCAAATGATACCAAAATTACAGCATTTGCATTTTATCCACCATGACCGTCACAAGGAGAGATTGACCCTTGACCTCTGTAGGGGCACAGACCGACAGTTTAAATTACCCCACCCACCCTCTCCCTTCAGTGTTTCCTCCCCTTAGTTACCTTATAGATTCCTGGCTTCCTTGTCCTCCTGCGGCTTAAGCCAACGCTGGGCAGGGGAGAAAAACAAGGGTGATCACTGCTTGGAAGCATGTTTCTACCTGGAAAAAAAAGTCCCCTAACTGTCTTCTGTGCTGGGGGGGGGGGGTGGACTTTACAAGTGGGGATCCGGTCTCCATGCAGGGAGAACGGGACACCCGCGTTCAGCGGCCGTGTGCTACAGCTGCTGAACGGAGCGGTCACGTGGGACGCCAGCAGTCACGTGACTTGCGCATCATTTGGGGGCGGAGCCTGCTGCACGTCTCCTCCATGCGGTCGGAGGACCTGGGGGGACCTGGGTGATGTCAGACACCGACTCTGGAAGCATAAAACGCGGGTGGACACTGCATAATGGAGGTGTCCACCAGCATGTCAGCATCTGACTCCTTACCTGCCAGAATGGAGACGCCAGATCCCCCTGCTTTGTCTGCCGCCTTGAGTTCCCCTTTGGGGGTTATACTACTGTGCCACTTTTAATATAAATTAAAAAAATTATATATATATATATATATATATATATATATATATATATATATATATATGACAAAAGCGAGGCAGCACTCCAATAAAGTGAAAAAGTAGTGGACTCTTTATTCCCAGGATGCAACGTTTTGGCTTACTCCATGAAGCCTTTCTCAAGCAATGAATAACCAGTGTGCGCAACACTTTAAATAGGCAAAGTGGGTGGGAGCATACAAACGTGATCAATTGGTCAAATCATGTGACCATATAGTGTAGTACATAGGGACACATCAGCAGTGGCAAGAGCAGTACACGCATGTGTGAATATCTCAATAATCAATATTGTTTAAACCTTATATGTGACATAGTGGAAAAAGTGTAGCAAGTTACAATATACAAATGAATTAAAATATCAAAAACCAAAATTAAAATCACGACGTCCAAAAGTTGGATCATCACCTGGTGCGATCATATCATCCGATCGGGCATTCACATAAACAAGATGAGTAGCAGTAGCGTCAACCATCAGTGCCCTTATCCTTCATTACATCCAAAGCATACGCATATGTCCACGCATAACGTAAAAACATACGCATGTGCCCACAGACAGAGAAAAACGTACGCAAATGTCTGCGCACAGGATAGGAAACCCAAAAAGGTGATCAAAGGCTGCGAATACATTATATATACAAATTGTAGTAACAGCAGACACAATTATAAAACAGGTTATACATACTGGATAATGGGGTGATGGACCCCTATAGGTCCCATGTATATACAATGTGCAGTAGGCAAAGTAACCCCAATAGAGGTATCCCAAGGACCAGAGATCATCACATCGTGACAACCCCAGATCCATGGAGGCTCAAATGATCAAGGGTTAGCCCCTCAGTTACCCATGGTGCACAACCCAATCACGTGGTTAGTTGTCCGCATCCCGTGCCGGTCGCCGACCACTACCACCAATAGGTCACCCGGAGCCCACATATACCATTCCTGAGGACCCGCCTACAATTATATCAAATGACCAACTCCACCCCTATCCAGTCATAATCAGTTTATTGATACCGAAAAATCACCATAGTCCAATTCGCAAGCCATGTATCACATACATAAGGGTTTCCATACACCGCGCAGAAACAAAAATTACGATACATAAACAAATACTTATATAAATATTCAAATGTCCAGTGATTCCCCATCACGATGATCATAGACCGCACCAAAAGGATCACAAAGATCTATAATACAAAGAGAAAAAGCAAGGTAAGTATAAACGATTATATTACACTGGTCAAAACCCCCCATCAAGATTGACGAGGACCAGACATCTCACCTGGTGTGTCAGACACGCCTAGAGGAAAACTCCCAAGTTAAAATCAACATTAAGTCCATTAGGTCTCAAAGTATCCAACCTATGAATCCACTCTAGTTCCTTCCTTTTGAGTAAGAGTTCCTGGTCTCCACCCCTAGAAAGTGGTGGGAAATGGTCTATGATCATGAACCTGAAGTCCCTTTCACTGTGCCCAGCCTCCACAAAGTGTCTAGGGAGCGCTGGTGATAGCTAAAATAATCCAGGTGATAGCTAAAATAATCCATAAACATTGGCCTATCCTGACGGTCAGCTTTCGACGGATTCAGGAATTTCAATCCTCACCGCTGATGTCTTATAGACGTTCACCAAATCTGAAGGATTCATTAGTGCAAGTTGGACGGGCACCAAGCACAACTTCAATTCAGACTTACATCGGGCGGAAGAGAACAGGTTGCTTCCCTTGTTTATCCTGTGTAAACTGCCAGTATTTGATTAAACTAGAGGCTTTTGTGAGTCCCAGATGAAATAAGAGATATGACATTTGACACTTTCTCACTTGTAACTCGGTTTATGCCCCTGTAGATTGTGGTATGTGGGTGAAACCAACCTAGATGTTAAAACCAGAATGGTACAACACAGATACTCGATTAGAAAAAAAAAACGGAAGGATTTACCGCTCCCCAGACACTTTGTGGAGGCTGGGCACAGTGAAAGGGACTTCAGGTTCATGATCATAGACCATTTCCCACCACTTTCTAGGGGTGGAGACCAGGAACTCTTACTCAAAAGGAAGGAACTAGAGTGGATTCATAGGTTGGATACTTTGAGACCTAATGGACTTAATGTTGATTTTAACTTGGGAGTTTTCCTCTAGGCGTGTTTGACACACCGGGTGAGATGTCTGGTCCTCGCCAATCTTGATGGGGTTTTTTTTTGACCACTGTAATATAATCGTTTATACTTACCTTGCTTTTTCTCTTTGTATTATAGATCTTCGTGATCCTTTTGGTGCAGTCTATGATCATTGTGATGGGGAATCACTGGAGATTTGAATACTTATATAAGTATTTGTTTATGTATCGTAATTTTTGTTTGTGCACGGTGTATGGAAACCCTTATGTATGTGATACATGGTTTGCGAATTGGACTATGCTGATTTTACGGTATCAATAAACTGGTTATGACTGGATAGGGGTGGAGTTGGTCATTTGATATAATTGTAGGCGGGTCCTCAGGAATGGTATATGTGGGCTCCGGGTGACCTATTGGTGGTAGTGGTCGGCGACCGGCACGGGATGCGGACAACTAACCACATGTGATTGGGTTATGCACCATGGGTAACTGAGGGGCTAACCCTTGAACATCTGAGCCTCCATGGATCTGGGGTTGTCACGATGTGATGATCTCTGGTCCTTGGGATACCTCTATTGGAGTTACTTTGCCTACTGCACATTGTATATACATGGGACCTATGGGGGTCCATCACCCCATTATCCAGTATGTGTAACCTGTTTTATAATTTTGTCTGCTGTTACTACAATTTGTATATAATGTATTTGCAGCCTTTGATCACCTTTTTGGGTTTCCTATCCTGTGCGCAGACATTTGCGTACGTTTTTCTCTGTGTGTGGGCACATGCGTATGTTTTTATGTTATGCGTGGACATATGCGTACGCTTTGGATGTAATCAAGGATAAGGGCACTGATGGTTGATGGAGAGGCGGCGCTTATTGTGACTGAGCGCCTCTGACGTCGCGGCTCACATGATCTTCTCACATGATCGCGTGAGTCACCTGATGCCCTGCTACACACGATCGCATCTGCTGGACACAGACACCACTGCTACTCATCTTGTTTATGTGAATCCCCGACTGCTGATGTGGCCCTATGTATATTGTTGTTTACTTGCATTTGACAGTTCATATGACCACACTATATGGTCACATGATTTGACCAATTGATCACGTTTGTATGCTCCCACCCACTTTGCCTATTTAAAGCGGCTCTGTCACTAGGTTTTAACCTATGTATTTAAATACATAGGTTAAAACCCCTTAACTTGTACAGTTAGAACATACCTGTATTGCAGAGTACAGCGCAGCGGTTGTGCTGAAAAAAGACCTTTAAACTTTATGTTAATGAGCCTTCGGAGCACCGGGGGGCGGGCTCTTTCTTCCTGAGCACCGCTTCTTCACCGCCCCCCGGGTCCCGAGGCTCTCCCCGATGCCGACGTCCACGCCCCTCTGAAAATTGATTGACAGCTGAAATCCCGCCGGCGCATGCGCAGAAGCGCTTGCAGTGCCGAACACCGCAAGCGCTTCCATCCTTGTGCGCACGCGCCGTCACTTCCGGGTTCAGCGAAGTGACGGCGCGTGCGCACAAGGATGGAAGCGCTTGCGGTGTTCGGCACTGCAAGCGCTTCTGCGCATGCGCCGGCGGGATTTCAGCGCTAGGCCAAACGGCCTAGCGCTGTCAATCAATTTTCAGAGGGGCGTGGACGTCGGCATCGGAGAGAGCCTCGGGACCCGGGGGGCGGTGAAGAAGCGGTGCTCAGGAAGAAATAGCCCGCCCCCCGGTGCTCCGAAGGCTCATTAACATAAAGATTAAAGGTCTTTTTTCAGCACAACCGCTGCGCTGTACTCTGCAATAAAGGTATGTTCTAACTGTAGAAGTCAAGGGGTTTTAACCTATGTATTTAAATACATAGGTTAAAACCTAGTGACAGAGCCTCTTTAAAGTGTTGTGCACACTGGTCATTCATTGCTTGAGAAAGGCTTCATGGAGTAAGCCGAAACGTTGCATCCTGGGAATAAAGAGTCCACTACTTTTTCACTTTATTAGAGTGCTGCCTCGCTTTTGTCCTTTATATCCAGTGGGCATATTTTCCTAAGCCTGGAGGGATTGCACCCGCTTGCCTGATTGACTTGTGCTGCTGCTGTTTTTTGTATGTATGTGTGTATATATATATAATATATATATATATATATATATATATATATATATATATATATATGAAAAAAAATGGCAGCACAGAAAAAAGTACAAAATGAGGTGCACGCCCTAGGTCCGACAAAGACCATCCACAAATAAATCCAAAAAAATAGGCAGCACTCCCATATAAAATGAAGCAAAAAAATGTCTTTATTCACCCATACTGTGGGACCGCGACGTTTCGGCTCAACACTAGAGCCTGGCTTGAGAAAGGCTCTGGTGTTGAGCCGAAACATCGGGGTCCCACAGTATGGGTGAATAAAGACATTTTTTTGCTTCATTTTATATGGAAGTGCTGCCTATTTTTTTGGATGGATATATATATATATATGGTCTGTTACATCTGACTCTCTTAATTAGGCTAAAGAGTCCAAGACAAAAATGAAACCTATGAAGTGTTTACTTATAGAGGAACAACCGTCTATCCTATCTGAAATGAAATGCATGATACAAGAGGAAATGAAATCCTCTCTAGCCTCATTGTCTGCTCACAGCTCTTCTCCGGTGCCTTCAAAAAAACCTAGAATTTCGATTCCTATCTCGTCTGAGGTGGAAGAGAAGGATGATGATGCCTCTTCATCCAAGATTTTTGGAGAAGACTACCATCTCTGAGGGCGAAATTGTGGAGGAGGAAAGGAAATTCTATTTCCCTTTAGACTACATGGATGAGCTTTTAAAAGCAGTAAGAGCAACAATGGGGATAGAAGATACTCAGAAACCAAAAAGCATTCAGGATGAAATGTTTGGGGGCCTAAGGGTCAAAAAAGCAAGAGTCTTTCCCATCCATGAGAATGTAAGGGACATGGTTTTAGACGAATGGTTGGATCCTGAAAAAAGGCTTGGTGTATCCAGGGACTTCAGAAGTCGCTTGATTTTTGACACAGCAGAATCTAAAATTTTTGATGAGACGCCAAAAATTGCCGTGCAAGTGGCTAAAGTGGTTAAGAAAACTTCTTTACCATTTGAAGATTCCTCACAATTAAGAGACCCTATGGACCGTAAAGCGGATAGTCTTTTAAAAAGAATCCTGAGAAGCTTTCATGTTTGGGGTTAAAACAAACATTGCAGCTACCTCAGTAGCAAGATCAATGTATCTTTGGTTAAACGAGTTGGAAGAGTATTTTAAAAATAAAACACCTAGAGATGAATTTTTAAATTCTGTTCCCTTATTAAAATCTGCCACAGCATTTTTAGCAGATGCCTCGGCAGAATCAGTGAGGTTTGCTGCTAAAGATGGAGCGCTCTCCAACTCTGCCAGACGTGCTCTTTGGATGAGGTCATGGTCCGATGACAAAGCATCTAAGTCAAAATTATGTTCCATAGCATTCTCAGGTGAATATGTCTTCGAGCCAGTGCTCTATAAATTTTTAGAGAAGGCAGCAGATAAAAAGAAGGGGTTCCCTGAAGAAAAAGACAAGAAGCGGCCCTTTTGTCAGTTTAATCCACAATATAGACTCTATAGGGGTAAGGGTAAATCGGGCAGGTGGAGTTACCCGAAAGGTAGAAGAGGCAGAGGGTTCCTTCTCAATCCCCAAAATCGTTCACAAGATAAACAATGACGCCAGAGTAACTGCTTCTCTTCCCCAGTGGGAGCTTATAACTACAAACCCTTGGGCGTTACAGTTAATACAAGAAGCTTACAAAATAGAATTTACCTCTCCTCCCCCACACAAAATTCAGATGACTGTTCAAGAGAAGTCTACCCTGTCAAAAATATGGTTAGGAATTCACCATCTATTAGAAGCAAATGTGGTCATTCAGGTTCCTGCAAAAGGGCAATGGAAAGGGTTCTACTCAAGACTCTTTTTAGTAAAAAAAAAAAAATAGATGGGTCGTTTCGCACAATCATAAACCTGAAAGATTTAACCCCTTAAGGACCCAGCCATTTTTCACCTTAAGGACCAGGCCATTTTTAGCAAATCTGACATGTCTCACTTTGTGGTGATAACTTTAGAATGCTTTTACTTATCCAGGCCATTCTGAGATTGTTTTCTCGTCACATATTGTACTTCATGACAGTGGTAAATTTGAGTCAAAATATTTCATTCTTATTTATAAAAAAAATACCAAATTTACCAAAAATTTAGAAAAATTTGCAAATTTCCAAATGTCAATTTCTCTACTTTTAAAATACATAGTAATACCTCCAAAAATAGTTATGACTTTACATTCCCCATGTGTCTACTTCAGGTTTGGATCACTTTGAAAATTGCATTTTATTTTTTTGGGACGTTAGAAGGCTTAGAAATTAGAAATCTTCTATTAATTTAGAAGCAAATCTTGAAATTTTTCACAAAATTTCCAAAACCCACTTTTTAAGGACCAGTTCAGGTTTGAAGTCACTTTGTGAGGCTTCCATCATAGAAACCACCCAAAAATGACCCCATTTTAGAAACTACACCCCTCAAGGTATTCAAAACTGATTTTACAAACATTTTTAACCCTTTAGGTGTTCCACAAGAATTAAAGGAAAATGTAGCCAAAATTTCCGAATTTCACTTTGACAGATTTTCCATATGAATCATTTTATTCTGAGAATAAAGCAAGGGTTAACTGCCAAACAAAACTCAGTAAATATTACCCTGATTCTGTAGTTTACAGAAATGCCCCATTTGTCATCGTAAACTGCTGTACAGGCACACGGCAGGGCGCAGAAGGAAAGGAACGCCAGGGCAGATTTCACTGGAAAAAGTTTAAGTTGCCACATTTGATGCACCCCTAGAGTAGGAAACTCCAAAAAACTGACCCCATTTTGGAAACTACGGGATAAGTTGGCAGTTTTGTTAGTGCTATTTTAGGGTACATATGATTTTTGGTATCTTTATATTACACTTTTTGTGAGGCAAGGTAACAAAAACTAGCAGTTTTGGCATTGTTTTTATTTTTTGTTATTTACAACATTCATCTGACAGGTTAGATCATGTGATATTTTTATAGAGCAGGTCGTTACGGACGCGGCAATATCTAATATGTATACTTTTTTTTTTATTTATTTAAGTTTAATACAATATTTTTGAAGCACAAAAAAAAAATCACATTTTAGTGTCTCCATAGTCAGAGAGCTGTAATTTTTTTTATTTTTGGGGCGATTGTCTCAGATAGGGGCTTATTTTTTGCGGGATGAGATGAAGATTAGATTGGCACTATTTTTGGGGGCATATGCTTTTTTGATCGCTTGGTATTACAATTTTTGTGATGAAATGTGACAAAAAAATGGCTTTTTTTAGACAGTTTTTATTTTTTATTTATTACAGTGTTCACCTGAGGGGAGAGATCATGCTATGTTTTTGGAGAGCAGGTTTTTACGGACGTGGCGATACCTAACATGTATACTTATTTTTATTTTTTTAAGTTTTACACAATAATATTTTTGAAACAAAAAAAAAATCATGTTTCAGTGTCTCCATAGTCAGAGCTGTAGTTTTTTTTATTTTTTGGGCGATTGTCTCGGGTAGGGGCTCATTTTTTGCAGGATGAGATGACGGTTAGATTGGTACTATTTTTGTGGGCATACGCTTTTTTGATCGCATGGTATTACATTTTTTGTGATGAAATGTGACCAAAAATGACTTTTTTTAGACAGTTTTTATTTTTTACGGTGTTGACCGGGCGGGCTGGATCATGTGATATTTTAATAAAACAGGTTTTTACGGACGTGGCGATACCTAATATGTGTATATATATATATATATATATATATATATATATATATATATATATATTAATTTTTTTTGCTATTTTTATGTGTTTCTTTATGGGGAAGGGGCTTTTTTTTATTGAAACTTTATTATTTTTTTATTTAAAACACTTTTATTTAACTTTTTTTTTTACATTTCACTTATGTCCCAGTAAGGGACTTTAACATTTCAGGGTCTGATCCCTGATTGAATGCAGCACAATACATCTGGGCTTCCATCTCAGCCATCAGGCCCCCCCCCCCCCCCACCGCCTCACGGGGGCTTTAACAGCTGCTGCAATTACCTTGTGTGCCGCGGTCAGCGTGACCACGGCATACAAGGGGTTAATCCGCCGGCATCGGTGTAATCACCGGTGCTGGCGGATACAGCAGAGGCCCGGCTGCAGATTGCGGCAGCGGGGCAGCAGCACCACCTTAACCCTAGGACGAGAATGCTCGTCCTAGGGCGTTAAGTAACGCCATATTAGGATGAGCATTCTCGTCCTAGGTCGTTAAGGTGTTAAACAAAAGTATTGTATACAAAAAATTCAAAATGGAGACAATATCCTCCACAGTACTGCTGATTCATCAGGGCTCATTAATGACGTCAATAGACCTAAAAGATGCATATTACCATCTTCCTATTCACAAAAACTATCAAAAATACCTAAGATTCGCTCTAAAAGATGCATCAGATTCCACTTGCCATTTTCAGTTCACCGAACTCCCTTTTGGAATCTCCACAGCTCCAAGAGTTTTTACAAAGTTGGTTGCACAAATGATGGCTTTTCTCAGACAACAGGGATTAACCATAATTCCCTACCTAGATGACTTTTTAAAGAATTCCCGCAAAAATTTTAATTCTCTGACCTGTTAGAAAGGTGCATGATATAATCTGTAGTGATTGTCATTTTCTTATCAGTGACTATTTCTGTGAGTAAAAACCTCTCTTCTTATTGTAGCTGGGTCATGTGACCAACTCCCTGACCTCCAACTCACCCAGGACAGAAAGCCAGTAACTGCTCTATTAATTCCTATGGGAGCCTCACTTTCAGTCTCATAGGAATACATAGAGAATTAGACTTCCTAGAAGTCTATGTGTGAGTTGGTGGGTCTAATTGCTGGTCACATGACACAGATAAGAAACTTCAGGATGATACAAGTCAAAAATTTAGACACTGGTTACAAAATGACATTTACTACAGATTATATCATGTACATTTCTAGCAGGACATGGAATAAAATATTTGTCGGGAGTTCTTCTTTAATCTTAGGAGAAACAAAAGAAAAAATCATCATAGAAACAAACCTGGTTATAAAGAACCTAAAAGAGCTAGGGTGGATTATCAACGAGAAAAAATCCTGTCTAGAACCAACAACAAGAAGGAAGTTTCTGGGAATCCTGTTAGATTCAGAGTGCCAAACCTCTTTTTTTACTGGGGTAAAAAAATAATGAACTTGATAAAAAAGATAACCAAATTCCTGTCTTATTAGTTCTGCTCAATAAGAGAAGCAATGAGAATTCTGGGAATAATAACTTGTATAACATCGGTAGCATGGAGCCAGGCTCACACAAGAATCTTCCAATCATGGATTCTAAAGAAGTGGGACAAGAACCAACTATCATTAGACAAAAAATTCAGATTCCATCTCATAATAATATAAAAATGAGTTTCTGTCTGTCTGTCTGTTCTCTATGCGCGACCAAACTACTGGACCGATTTTCACCAAATTCGGCACACAGGTACATCAGGTGTCCGGAAAGGTTTTAGACCAGGTCTCATCTCTCTAGGACATACCGTTCCTGAGATATTCCCAAAATATGATCTCCATTAGCCAACATTACAACTGGGAGCTTTGGTTTTAAACTCCAACTGCCATTCTCTGCAAAGGCACACAGGGAGGGCAGGTTTCCATAACAACCAGGTAATTATCAGCAGCTGAGGATCTCATCCATTTCTATTTACTGACACTGTTAAAGGTATTCCGGTTACCATAAATATAACTTATGGTTTTTTCTATTACTACAGTTCAGTAGTAATAAAAGATGTTTTCCTCCACTGCTGCCTATTGCGTGGGCTCATAAATAAGCATGGTATCGACCTTTAATTCAGGCCACCCTAAAAGAAGTAGTTAAAACCCCCGCCCCAGGTCTCACTAAGCCACACCCCCAACTGTCAGGCCACACCCCCTTTCACTCCGCAGCCAACAGAGATTGAAAAAATAAAGGTAAAAATCAACTTCTGTCAGCTGCAGGGATGGGTGGGAGGTTGACTTTCTTTCTGCAACAACACACACAGACATTAAATAAAATAGATTAAATACACCCATGCGAAGCGTCTTGCTAATCCACACCCCCGACTCTGTCAGGTCACGCCCCCTCCCACTCCGCAGCCAATGGGAATTTTAAAAAATGAAGGTAAAAATAAACTTCTATTTGCTGCAGGGGTGGGAGGGTGAATTTCTCTCTGCAACGACACACAAAAATTTTAGATGAAATAGACTAATTATAGACTACAACCGTTCGAAGCCTTTTGCTAAGCCAAGCCCCGTCTCTGTCAGGCCACGCCCCCTCACTCCGCAGCCATTCTGCAACGACACACAGAAACATTAAATGAAATAGATTAAATGCACCTATGCAAAGCGCTTTGCTAAGCCACGCCCCGACTGTAAGGCCACGCTCCCTCCCACTCCGCAGCCAACAGGGATTGAAAAAATAAAGGTAAAAATCAACTTGTCAGCTGCAGGGATGGGTGGGAGGTTGACTTTCTTTCTGCAACGACACACAGAAACATTAAATGAAATAGATTAAATACACCCATGTGAAGCGTCTTGCTAATCCACGCCCCCTACTCTGTGAGGTTACGCCCCCTCCCACTCTGCAGCCAACGGGGATTGAAAAAATAAAGGTAAAAATAAACTTCTGTTTGCTGCAGGGGTGGGAGGGTGAATTTCTCTCTGCAACGACACACAAAAATTTTAGATAAAATAGACTAATTATAGACTACAACTGTTCAAATCGTCTTGTTAAGTCATGCCCCCAACTCTGTCAGACCACGCCCCCTCTCACTCTGCAGCCATTCTGCAACGACACACAGAAATATTAAATGAAATAGATTAAATCACCTATGCGAAGCGCTTTGCTAAGCCACACCCCCAACTGTCAGGTCACGCCCCCTCCCACTCCGCAGCCAACAGGGATTGAAAGAATGAAGGGAAAAATAAACTTCTGTCAGCTGCAGGGGTGGGAGGGTGACACTCAAAATTTTAGATGAAGTAGACTAATTTCAGACTACAACCGTTCGAAGCATCTTGATAATCCACACCCCCAACTCTGCCAGGCCACGCCCCCTCCCACTCCGCAGGCAACGGGGATTGAAAAAAATCAGCTGCAGGGGTGGGAGGGCGAATTTCTCTCTGCAACGACACACAAAAATGGTAGATGAAATTGACTAATTTTAGACTACGACCATTCAGTACTAATAAAAGATGTTTTTTTCAACTGCTACCCATTGTGGGTCCCCATAAATTACCATGTCATCGACCTGTAATTCATGCCACTCTGACCCCCGCCCTAGATTTCGCGAAACCACGCTCCGACTCTGTCAGGCCACGCCCCCTCCCACTCCGCAGCCAACGGGGATTGAAAAAATGAAGGTAAAAATCAACTTCTGTCAGCTGCAGGGGTGGGAGGGAAGTTGGATTTCTTTCTGCAACAACATACAGAAACATTAAATGAAATAGATTAAATATACCCGTGCAAAGCAATGTTTTCTTCCACTGTTACCCATGGCGTGTCCTCATAAATTACCATGGCATCGACCTGTAATTCTGGCCACCATCAAAAGAAGGACTTAAAACCCCGCCCCAGGTCTTGCAACGTCACGACCCCGACTCAGTCAGGCCATGACCCCTCCCACTCCGCAGCCAATGGAGATTGAACAATTGAAAGTAAAAATCAACATCTGTCAGCTGCAGGGATGGGAGGGAGGATGACTTTCTCTCTGCAACGACACACAGAAACATTCAATGAAATATACCCAGGCGAAGCCGGGTCTTTCTGCTAGTTAACAATAAAAATAAGTTTGAACTGGTGGAAAAGTAGGAAGAATCTGGAGCGGGGCATCCAATGGCAAAAATACCCAGAGGTCGTAATCCATACAGATGCAAGCAAATCCGGATGGGGTGCACTATTCGGAAGTAAATTTTTTCAGATGGCCAGAAAACATGTCTTCACTCTCTTCAAACTTCAGAGAACTGAAAGCAGTATGGAAAGCTCTACAGCAGGCTCAACATCTGGTGAAGAACTGTCATGTAAGAATATTGTCAGACAACACTACAACAATAGCTTATCTAAAACACCAGGGAGGTACAAGGTCCCCAACACTAGAACATCTGGCGGCAAAAATATTCTTTTGGGCAGAATCAAACATTCTCTCTTTAAAGGGGTTGTCGGAGTTGTTTTTTTTTTTTTTTTTTTTTTTGTTCTTTGTATGTTTCTAACTAGTCAAATACAACAGCTTTTCCATACACTTTCTGCTTCTAAAGCTGCTGGTTTCTTAGATTTAACTCAGGGTCACATGACCTGTGATGTCAGCTTTATCCCGAGGACTGTGACTATGACGAGGGGACATCCTCTGCGTCAGGAGGAAAAAAGGTTTGTACATAAACATAGAAGAGGATTCTTTACGGTAAGAGCAGTGAGACTGTGGAACTCTCTGCCTGAGGAGGTGGTGATGGTAAGTTCACTAAAAGAGTTCAAGAAGGGCCTGGATGTATTTGTGGAGGGTAATAATATTACAGGTTATCGTTACTAGAGAGGGGTCGTTGATCCAGGGAGTTATTCTGATTGCCTGATTGGAGTCGGGAAGGAATTTTTCCCCCTAAAGTGAGGAAAATTGGCTTCTACCTCACAGGGTTTTTTTTGCCTTCCTCTGGATCAACTTGTAGGAAAGCAGGCTGAACTGGATGGACAGATGTCTTTTTTTGGCCTTACAAACTATGTTACTATGTTAGCTCCCTGCTGTGTGATGTTTCGTGCACAAGCCTCAGAGATCAGATAACAGCCTGTACACGAGATGTCACTGTGGTGGCCACGACCCCCTGCTTTTGCTGGGCTGCTATCTGCTCTCTCCCTGGATTCCTTCAGATAAAACATTAACCCATTCAGCCAGAACACACTGAAAGCTTTACAACAGCAGCTGCAGATGTAAAGAGACACAGGATCTGCTCTCCTCACCCTACAGACACAGAGCGGATACTGGAGCTGATCTGGAGGAGATGCAAAGTACAAGTTCAGGTAGGGGGAGATCCTGTGTGTATCAGCAGTGTCATTGTACAGCTGGGACTTGTAAGTCCTACACATACAACATGCTGCTGAGTATCCCAGCAGGCAGACATGTCACTCAGTACTTGTATTCACTCCCTTTATATAGAGGGGGAAGGGGCAGAGATTGTTATTACTGAATGTAAACAAAGGCCAGAAGAGAACCAGGGAAATGAGGAAATAGAGATTTTTTTTGCCTAAAACTTGATTAAAGGGGTTGTCCGAGTTATGACAAAAAATATATAGCACTGTAAATCTGATGGGCAGCAATATATAACTAAGTTAAGCAAGTTTTAGGCAAAAAAAAATCCATATTTCCTAATTTCCCTGGTTCTCTTCTGGTCTTTGTTTACATGCAATAACAACAATCTCAGCCCCTCCCCCT
The DNA here is from genome assembly GCA_900303285.1 of Rhinella marina. Classification (NCBI taxonomy): domain Eukaryota; kingdom Metazoa; phylum Chordata; class Amphibia; order Anura; family Bufonidae; genus Rhinella; species Rhinella marina. Next base: position 216,320 of record ONZH01028053.1, read on the forward strand.
TTCCCCCCCTTCTCTGCAAAGGGAATGAATACAAGTGCTGAGTGACATGTCTGCCTGCTGGAATACTCAGCAGCATGTTGTATGTGTAGGACTACAAGTCCCAGCTGTACAATGACACTGCTGATACACACAGGAATTTCTCCCTACCTGTTCTTGTACAATACAATTCCTCTACAGCTCTTGTGCCCAGCATTTGTCTCCTCTCACTGCTGCAGCTACTGTTTGTTCTAAAGCCTTGAGCCCTCAGTGTGTTCTGGCTGAAGGGGTTAATGTTTTATCTGAAGGAAACCAGGGAGAGAAGATAGCAGGAGCCGGCAAAGAAAGGGGGCGTGGCCAGTGACGTCTCGTGTACAGACTGTTATCTGAACTCTGAGGCTTGTGAACGAAACATCACAGAGCAGAGAGATAAGGTGACATCACAGGTCATGTGACCCTGAGTCAACTCTGAGAAACCAGCAGCTTTGGAAACACAAAGTATATGGGAAAGTTGTTATACTTGACAAGTTAGTAACATATAAAGAACAAAAAAATAACTCGGACAACCCCTTTAACTTAGTTATATATTGCTGCCCATCAGATTTAAAGTCCTATTTTTTTTTTTCATAACTCGGACAACCCCTTTAACAGCAGTCCATCTCAGAGGTACTTCAAATCGAGAGACAGATTATTTTAAGCAGAAGAACATTGGACCCTGGAGAATGGGCCTTAAATCCTCACATTTTCCAGAAAATATCAGCAAAATGGGGAATACCAGAAATAGATCTATTTGCGTGAAAAGAAAATGCAAAATCTCAAATTCTGCTCCCTAAACCCCAAGGGAAACCCTTGGGCAGTAGACGCCTTCTCGATAATCTGGGACTGGAAACTGGCCTATGCCTTCCCTCCATTCCCTTTAATTGCCAGAACAATTCAGAAAATTCAAAGAGATCCGGTGAAAGTAATTCTTATCACTCCTTACTTGCCCAAGAGAGCTTGGTTCCCGGTACTGAAGCAGCTTTCAATCAAGGAACCGTGGATTCTACCCTTTCAGGAGGACATTCTGCTTCAGGGACCGATCTTCCATCCAAATCTAAAGTTGTTCAAACTGACAGCTTGGATCCTGAAGGGGACATGCTCAGAAGAGAAGGTCTGTCAGATAGAGTGATTAAAGGGGTTGTCTCATCTTGCCTAATGGGGGCATATCGCTAGGATATGCCCCCATTGTCTTATAGGTGCGGGTCCCACCGCTGGGACCCGCACCTATATCGAGAACGGGGCCCCGAAAGCGAACGGGGGCGCACTGCGCATGCGCAGCCGCCTCCATTCATTTTCAATGTGGCCGGCGAAGATAGCCGAGCGCTGGCTCGGCTATTTCCGTCGGCTCCATAGAAATGAATAGGAGCGGTGGCCGCGCAAGCGCGGTGCGCTCCCATTCATTTCTATGGGGAGCCGGCTTGGTGGTGGCCGGACCGGAGTCCTCCAGCCACCACCTTGCGGGGCCCCGTTCTCGATATAGGTGCGGGTCCCAACGGTGGGACCCGCACCTATAAGACAATGGGGGCATATCCTAGCGATATGCCCCCATTAGGCAAGATGAGACAACCCCTTTAATACTCTTAAAGCCTGTAGGAAAAAGGTGACTTCTGTTATCTACCTCAAAATATGGAAAAAATTCTGTGCTTGGTGAGGCGATCCAAATAGATCAAGTCCTGTTATTCAGAAAATCTTAATTTCCTACAGCAGGGTTTAGACAAAGGTCTTAGACCCAGCACATTAAGGGTTCAGATCTCAGTCCTGAGTACCTTTTTTGATACCAAACTGGCAGATCACCACTGGATAAAAAGATTCATGCGCGGGGCCAAGTTAAGACCATCAATTAGATCTTATGTCCCTCAGTGAAATCGCAATGTAGTCCTGAACGGCCTATCTAAATCGCCACTTGAACCTTTATCGGAGATTTCTATAAAACATCTTTCATGCAAAACAGCCTTCCTTATAGCAATCACGTCAGCTAGAAGGATAGGAGAGCTTCAGGCCCTCTCTTCTAAAGAACCATACTTACTGATCATTGAAGACAGAGTGTCACTAAAATTAGATCCGGGTTTCCTACCTGAAGTTGTTTCTTCCTTTCACAGAAATCAAGAAATTAACTTACCATCAATAATCCAAAAAATGAAAAAGAGGAGCAGTTTCATTCATTAGATGTGAGAAGAGCCATTATTCAATACCTAGAATCCATGAATTCCTTTCGTATAGATTTAAATCATCTTATCCAGTTTGCAGGTAAAAACAGGGGTAAAAAAATTATCTAAAGCCTCTATAGCCAGGTGGATTAGATCCACCATTGAAATCTGCTATGCCTCTCAGTGTATTTCCTGCCCACCAGGTATTAAAGCACATTCCACTAGGGCAGTTGCCTCTTCCTGGACAGAAAAAGCAGGAGTCTCTTTAGACCAAATTTGTAAAGCCGCTACCTGGTCTAGTATTCACACCTTTGTCAAACACTATAAACTTGACCTTGTTAACACTTCTGATCTGACATTTGGTAGAAGTGTATTGCAAGCAGTTACCCCCCCCCCTTAGTTTATTATCTGTTAATTCTCCCTGTGGCCGTCATGGTGGATGAAATGGAAAACCGGAATTAGACTTACCGGTAGTTCTGTTTCCTGGCATCCACCATGATGGCCCGTATATATCTTCCCCCCCCCCCCCCCCCCCCCCAAAAAAAAAAAATAAAAAATAAAAAAAATAAAAACAACTTAAAGGGTTTTTGTCACCAGTTTTTTCGGTATGAATCAGGCTGACATTAGAGATGTGCTAATGTCACCTGATTCCAAATATATATCTGTTTTATTTACTGGTGCCCCCATTTTTATATAAAATGAACTTTTATTTTATGCTAATAAGGCCTCTAGGTGCAAGGGGCGTTACCCCTGCTCCTAGAGGCTCTGTTGATTGACAGGCCCTGGCAGACCATGTGACTGATCACATGGCCATGACATCATTGAAGGTCCTTGCAAGCTATGGTGAATGGAGTGTTTCTTCTCTGCCTGGCCCTGTCAATCAACAGAGCCTCTAGGAGCAGGGGTAACGTCCCTTGCACCAAGAGGCCTTATTAGCATAAAATAAAAGTTCATTTTATATAAAAATGGGGGCACCAGTAAATAATAGAGATATATATTTGGAATCAGGTGACATTAGCACATCTGTCAGTTTGTCAGTCAGATTCATACCGAAAAAACTGGTGACAGAAACCCTTTAAATGTGTTGGGTATGAAGTTAATACTCAAAAAAAAAAAAAAAAAAAAAAAAAAAAAAAAATATATATATATATATATATATATATATATATATAATATATATATATAATTTCCGTGACACCCACCGGGATAATCTGAAAACACTGAAGGGAGAGAGTGGGAGGGGTAATTTAAACTCTGTGTTCCTGCCACTACAGAGGTCAAGGGTCAATCTCTCCTTGTGGCCGTCATGGTGGATTCAACAGAAGTACCGGTAAGGCCCCATTCACACGACCGTATGTATTCCGTGTCCGTATAAAAATGGAACGGAAGACATACGGAATGTCTTCCGTGGTGTTCCGCATTTTTGCGGACCCATTGACTTTTAATGGGGCTACGGACGTGTTTTGCGGCCAAGTATAGGACATGTTTCATTTTTTTTGTGGGAGAACTTCCGTAATATATGGATGCGGAATGCACACTGTGTGCATTCCGCATTTTTTTTCTCCTATGGAAAAATGAATGGGTCCGTATGGTTCCACATCTTATCCGCAAAAATGCGGATAAGATACGGAAATGAACATACGGTCGTGTGAATGGGGCCTAAGTCTAATTCTGGATTTTAGCCAGTATATCAGAAGATATAGCTGTTAGAAATCGAGTCGGGAGAGAAAGCTGTTTTTAGTTTCACTTTCAGCTGGGCACTTGGGAGCTGTTTTCCAGCAGAATAAGGCCCTTTGCAGACGAGCGTGACACACGCATCTCTCCCGCATCGCGGGCCGTGTCCTGAACTCCCGGCACTGAACGGAGTCACATAGCATTATACTGATTTATGATGCTGTGTAACCCTTATAGTTCTGGAATGTGTTGGATAACACTAACAGCATTACGTCAGTGTTATCCAACACATTCCAGAACCTGAAGCAAATCCAGGTACCTTGACCTCTCACCACACAAACACAAATAAAGGAATGTTTTTTGTACCAGCCCTACAGGTCATTATGTGGAGTTTGAAAGTGAATTCTGAGATGAGACTCCCATGAGAGAACATCCTAATTCAGCAAAGAACCAACATTAATATTTTCAGTATTTGTTTAAAATCATCAATGATTTGCTGATGTGATCACTAAAGGCCTGTTTACATGGGCCGACTCAGCAGGAAAATCGTAAATGAAACATTCAGTCCTGATAATTACCTTTTCGTCAGAGGTGGTGAGCGCTGCATTTACATGGAGCAATCATCTCCTCTTCATGGGGACGCGTGATTGCTACTGCGATTGCTTGTGACCATACAGATTCCTTGTTTCTGGGTTGTAGATCCCAGATTAGACAGCACAATCTGCTGCCTAGGAATAATAATTTAGGTGTCCGCATCAATTATGCTTTCACCCAGTAAACAAGTGTTTGTCAAGTGATGAGTGGCACATTTACACAGGCTGATTATCTGGAACTAGCATATGTCCGAATGATCGTTCCCAGTTATAATCCCATGTAAAGGCACTTTTACTTCAAATCAGTCTCCAAGATATCCTTACCCCTTAGAAGAACCACTTTCTACCAAGCGTATTTCTAAATTCTCTAAAGTAGACTCTCATACTAAATGTAATGAGGGCAGAAAGGATTAAAATATTTCAAGGGGGTACAATCTGAGGTTAGTTGGGGGAAAAATCAAGAACAACATTAGAAAATATTATTTCACTGAAAGAGTAGTAGAAGCTTGGAACAAACTTCCAGCAGAGGTGGTTGATAAATCCACAGTAACTGAATTTAAACATGCCTGGGATAAACATGTATCTATCCTAAGATAACAATAAAGGAATAATAAAAGGACAGACTAGATGGACCAGGTGGTCTTTTTCTGCCATCAATGTTCTATGTTTCTATGGGTTTTTTTTGTTTTTTTGTACTTTGTTGCAAACACAACCCATGTAATGTTTTGTGGTGGAAGGGACATTTCCTTTAAAGGGTTATTCTCATTTTAGACAATGGGGGCATATCGCTAGGATATGCCCCCATTGTCTTATAGGTGCAGGTCCCACCGCTGGGACCCGCACCTATTTCCAGAACGGAGCCCCCGAAGTGAATGAGGGCGCACTGCGCATGCGCAGCCGCCCTCCATTCATCTCTATGGGGCCGCCGAAAATAGCCGAGCACTGGCTCGGCTACTTCCGTCGGCTCCATAGAAATGAATGGGAGCGCACCGCGCATGCACGGCCCGGCTCCCATTCAGTTCTATGAGCGGCGCGGGGAGCTGCGCCTGGTGGTGGCCGGACCCCCGGAAACCTGGGGTCCTCCAGGTGCAGCGCTCCCCGCTCCGTTCTGGATATAGGTGCGGGTCCCAGCGGTGGGACCTGCACCTATAAGACAATGGGGGCATATCCTAGCGATATGCCCCCATTGTCTAAGATGAGAATGCCCCTTTAACATTTCTCCCGCTGGGGTAATTTTATTTAAATTGAATAAAGCAAATTTTATTTTACTCTCCATAACCTGAGAATGGTTTAGAGAGAATTTGTGTTGCTGTTATTTTATTTTCATTTTATTTACGGTATTTTTTTTTCTCATTTTCTTTTAGCAGTACATTTAAATTGCTTGTGTGTGCCTTTCTAGTTTACAGCTGTTTATTCCCTGCCTACTGTCTGTCTTATGCCGAAGATTACTGTCAAAATTGAGGGATGCAGACATGATAAATTATAGTTTAGATGCCCTTCGCTGCACGCATGGTTGAGGTTCTATGTGAACACACGAGCAGAACCTGTGAGAAGACTTCTTCCACTTTTACATGTAGTCTTTCTTTATTCCTGTGTAATAGAAATGCAACTATACTGTTCACCAACTGTATGTAAATGGAAAAAACTGTTTTGGCTCAGGTCTGTATATACAGGACTAAAGCAGATCTGTCAGACTCTGCTTCACAATGAAAGGGCAGCATAGTGTGGGTTTAGATGTGCTGTGCTTTGCTGTTACCACTTGGCACTGTTGTGATAATTATTAACTTTTTATTTTTTATATGGTTCAGTATAATCATTCAATACTGCATGCACTAAAAGTGAGTTAAAAAAAGGTAAAACAAAATTGCAAGTGGCATTGCAGAAAGTGGCATATTGTCTGCATTCGACCAAGCACGCTGTACTTTTGCATTTACATAAGCACTGAGCCGAATATGCTCAATGATGTACTATTTTTATATAACTAGAATGCAGTATTCCAATATCAAGTAGGCACACTTGTAGCTAAAGAAATCCGATGACAATATTGTGACACAAAAACTGTACAAACCGTATGTGAAACTATTTACTAATTTTACGTCAAACTTGAGTTTTTATTTTATGAAGATCTTCAGTAAGATACCATTGGCTATAAACCTTCAAGAAATTGACCAGGATTTTGCAAATAATGGCCTGTCATCAGGATAGGCCTTCACTATCTGATTGGAGGTTAGACACACCGCACCTCTGCCAATCAGCTGTCTTGCAGTAGATCTGGTGCAGGAACTACACAGCACTGTGTATGCAGGACCGCTGCCATGTTTAGACCAGGTAACATAATTTATAGGGCAGAAAAAAGACATCTTTCCATCTAGTTCGGCCTGTTATCCCGCATGTTGATCCAGAGGAAGCCAATAAAACCCTGTGAGGTAGAAGCCAATTTTCCCCACTTTAGGGGAAAAAAATTCCTTCCCGATTCCAATCAGACGCAGAGGATGTCCTCTCGTCACAGTCCTGGGGATAAATAGATGATGGGAGAGACCTGATATATTTATACATAGTTATTAGTAGGGTTGCAGCGGTAACCGGTTCCACGGTATACCACGGTAATGAAATGCACGGTTATCAAACCGTGGGCATTTGCTTATTACCGGTAAATGGCGACAAGACTTTTTAGTCTTGTCGCCATTTGCGCCTGGACCCGACCGCATTACTGATACTAGGCTGCGCTACTGCGCAGCCTAGTATCAGAGGACATGGAGAAGATAAAATAAAAAAAATCACTTACCCGTCCGGCGCTCCTCCTCTTTTCCGGGTCGCGCTGTACTGTCCTGACCGCGTACAGCGTCAGGACGTAGTGCGCGCACTCTGACCTGACGCTGCACGCTGTCAGGTGACAGTGCAGCTACGGGAGACTAAGGAGCGCCGGACACCGGAGAGGAGCCGCAGCGCAGGAAAAGTAAGTGATTTTTTTTATTTTATTTAGATGGTGGGCTGAAGGGGCCACAGTGGGCTGATGGGGGCACAGTGGGCTGATGGCACAGTGGGCCGATTTGAGGTCTGAAGGGGGCACTGGGGCTGATCTGAGGTCTGAAGGGGGCACTGTGGGCCGATCTGAGGTCTGAAGGGGGCACTGGGGCTGATCTGAGGTCTGAAGGGGGCACTGTGGGCCGATCTGAGGTCTGAAGGGGGCACTGGGGCCAATCTGAGGTCTGAAGGGGGCACTGGGGCCAATCTGAGGTCTGAAGGGGGCACAGTGGGCCGATTTGAGGTCTGAAGGGGGCACTGTGGGCCGATTTGAGGTCTGAAGGGGGCACTGTGGGCTGATCTGAGGTCTGAAGGGGGCACTGGGGCCAATCTGAGGTCTGAAGGGGGCACTGGGGCCAATCTGAGGTCTGAAGGGGGCACTGGGGCCAATCTGAGGTCTGAAGGGGGCACTGGGGCCAATCTGAGGTCTGAAGGGGGCACTGGGGCCAATCTGAGGTCTGAAGGGGGCACTGGGGCCAATCTGAGGTCTGAAGGGGGCACTGGGGCCAATCTGAGGTCTGAAGGGGGCACTGGGGCCAATCTGAGGTCTGAAGGGGGGCACAGTGGGCCGATTTGAGGTCTGAAGGGGGCACTGGGGCTGATATGAGGTCTGAAGGGGGCACTGGGGCCAATCTGAGCTCTCAAGGGGGTACTGGGGCCAATCTGAGGTCTGAAGGGGGCACTGGGGCCGATTTGAGGTCTGAAGGGGGCACTGGGGCTGATATGAGGTCTGAAGGGGGCACTGTGGGCTGATCTGAGCTCTCAAGGGGGTACTGGGGCCAATCTGAGGTCTGAAGGGGGCACTGGGGCCAATCTGAGGTCTGAAGGGGGCACTGGGGCCAATCTGAGGTCTGAAGGGGGCACTGGGCCGATCTGAGGTCTGAAGGGGGCACTGGGGCCGATCTGAGGTCTGAAGGGGGCACTGGGGCCGATCTGAGGTCTGAAGGGGGCACTGGGGCCGATCTGAGGTCTGAAGGGGGCACTGGGGCCGATCTGAGGTCTGAAGGGGGCACTGGGGCCGATCTGAGGTCTGAAGGGGGCACTGGGGATGATCTGAGGTCTGAAGGGGGCACTGGGGCTGATCTGAGGTCCGAGGATTAGTGTATCTTTTAATAATATATGTAACAAACTGTGATACCATGATAACCGTAATACCGCGGTATTTACTGAGACGGTTATCATACCGTGAAAATTTCATACCGTTGCAACCCTAGTTATTAGATCTCCCCTCAGTCATCATTTTTCTAAAGTGAATAACCCTATTTTTGATCTTTCTGGGTACTGTAGTCCACCCATTCCAGTTATTACTATAGTTGCCCTCCTCTGAACCCTCTCCAGCTCTGCTATGTCTGCCTTGTTCACAGTAGCCCAGAACTGTACACAGTACTCCATGTGTGGTCTGACTAGTGATTTGTAAAGTGGCAGGACTATGTTTTCATCATGGGCATCTATGCCCCTTTTGATACAGCCCATTATCTTATTGGCATTGGCAGCAGCTGTCTGACACTGGTTTCTACAGCTCAGTTTGCTGTTTACTAAAAGTCCTTTTCCATGTCAGTGTTAACCAGTGTTTTACCATTTAGTATGTACTGATGACTTGCATTATTCCTTCCCATGTGCATAACCTTACATTTGTCAGTGTTTAACCTCATCTGCCACTTCTTTACCCAAGCCTACAATCTATCCAGATCCATCTGTAGCAGTGTACTGTCCTCTTCTGTGTTAATTACTTTACACAATTTAGTGTCATCTGCAAAAATTGTTACTGTCCAAGCCTTCTACAAGATAATTAATAAGTATGTTGAAGAGAATATCGCCCAATACTGACCCCGGTTGTAGCCCACTACTGACAGTGACCCAATCTGAGTGTGTACCATTAATAACCACTCTCTGTTTTCGGTCACTGAGTCAGTTACTTACCCACTTACAGACATTTTCTCCTAGGCCAAGCATTTTCATTTTATATACTAACCTTTTATGTGGTATAGTGTCAAATGCTTTGGAGAAGTCCAGATATACGACATCCATTAACTCGGCGCGGTCAAGTCTAGAACTTACCTCCTCATAGAAACTGATTAACTGATTAAATTTTCATTGAGGTACTCCGAGATAGCATCTCTTAGAAAACCTTCAGTTTACCCACGACAGATGTTAAACTTACCAGCCTATAGTTTCCGGGCTCTGTTTTTGGACCCTTTTTGAATATTGGCACGACATTTGCTGTGTGCCAATCCTGTGGAACACTCCGTCAGTATAGAGTCCTTAAATATCAGAAATAAGGGTCTGGCTATGACATTACTTACTTCTCTTAGGATACGGGGGTGTATGCCATCTGGTCCTGGCGATTTGTCTATTTTAATCTTTTTAGGACGCCGCTGTACTTCTTCCTGGGTCAGACAGGGCACTTTTAATGGGGAATTTACTTTTACATTCTACATTTCATCTGACAGTTTATATTCCTCAGTGAATACAGTGGAGAACAAAATATTTAATAGCTTTGCTTTCTCCCCATCGATCTCTGCAACTCTCCCTCATTACTCTGTAAAGGACCGACACCTTCAGATTTATACTTTTTACCATTTATGTAATTGAAGAACATTTTAGGGTTAGTTTTAGTCTCTTTGGCATTTAATCTCTCGGTCTCTAGTTTGGCTGCTTTTATTTGTCTTTTACATATTCTATTTTTTTCTCTATAGTTTTTCAATGCTTCCTCGCCACCCTCCTGCGTTAGTGATTTAAATGCTTTGTTTTTTTTTAATTTATAGCTTTCTTTACAATGCTATTTATCCACATTGGTTTAACCTTTTAAACCCGTAAGGTATGTACCTCTCACAATTAGATTTTAGGATTCTTTTAAAAAATATTCCATTTTGTGGCTGTATTTTTATTTTTGAGGACTTTGCCCCAGTTAGTTAGGCCTATGGCCTCTATCAGTTGGCTAAATTTTGCTTTTTTGAAGTTTAGTATTTTTGTTCCTCACTGAAGAAACACTCTTTTGAATGACAATTGGAAGGTTATTACTTTATGGTCACTATTTCCCAGGTGCCCCCCAACCCGCACATCTGTTGTTCTGTCAGGTCTATTGGTTAATACGAAGTCCAGTGTGGCTGTCCCTCTAGTCGGGTCCTGAACCAGTTGGGAAAGATAATTGTCTTTGGTTATTGCCAAGAACCTGTTTCCTTTGAGATGTACAGGTTTCAATTTCCCAGTCGATATCTGGGTAGTTGAAGTCCCCCATGATAACAACCTCATTATGATCTGCCGCCTTGCCTATTTCGTTTAGTAGTAGATTTTCTGTGGACTCTGGTATATTAGGTGGCTTATAATAACATAGTAACATAGTTTATAAGGCCGAAAAAAGACATCTGTCCATCCAGTTCGACCTGTTTTCCTACAAGTTGATCCAGAGGAAGGCAAAAAAACCCTGTGCGGTAGAAGCCAATTTTCCTCACTTTAGGGGAAAAAATTCCTTCCCGACTCCAATCAGGCAATCAGAATTACTCCCTGGATCAACAACAACCCATATCTAGTAACTATAACCTGCAATATTATTACACTCCAGAAATACATCCAGGCCTTTCTTGAACTCTTTTAGTGAACTTACCATCACCACCTCCTCAGGCAGAGAGTTCCATAGTCTCACTGCTCTTACCGTAAGGAATCCTCTTCTATTTTTGTGAACAAACCTTCTTTCCTCCAGGCGCAGAGGATGTCCCCTCGTCATGGTCACTGTCCTTGGGATAAAGAGATCATGGGAGAGATCTCTGTACTGACCCCTGATATATTTATACATAGTTATTAGATCTCCCCTCAGTCGTCTTTTTTCTAAAGTGAATAACCCTAATTTTGATAATCTTTCTGGGTACTGTAGTCCACCCATTCCAGCTATAACTTTAGTTGCCCTCTGAACCCTCTCCAGCTCTGCTATGTCTGCCTTGTTCACAGGAGCCCAGAACTGTACACAGTACTCCATGTGTGGTCTGACTAGTGATTTGTAAAGTGGCAGGACTATGTTCTCATCATGGGCATCTATGCCCCTTTTGATGCAACCCATTATCTTATTGGCCTTGGCAGCAGCTGTCTGACACTGGTTTCTGCAGCTTAGTTTGCTGTTCACTAAAATTCCTAATCTGAGTATGTACCATTAATAACCACCCTCTGTTTTCTATCACTGAGCCATTTACTTACCCACATACAGACATTTTCTCCAAGGCCAAGCATTCTCATTTTATATACTAACCTTTTATGTGGTACAGTGTCAAATGCTTTGGAGAAGTCCAGATATACGACATCCATTGATTCCCCGCGGTCAAGTCTAGAACTTACCTCCTCATAGAAACTGATTAAATTGGTTTGACACGACCGATCCCTCATGAAGCCATGTTGATATGGAGTTATTTGCTTATTTTCATTGAGGTACTCCAAGATAGCATCTCTTAGAAAACCTTCAAACAGTTTACCCACTACAGATGTTAAACTTACCGGCCTATAGTTCCCGGGCTCTGTTTTTGGACCCTTTTTGAATATTGGCACCACATTTGCTATGCGCCAATCCTGTGGAACACTCCCTGTCAGTATAGAGTCCTTAAATATCAAGTATAAGGGTCTGGCAATGACATTACTTAATTCTCTTAGGATACGTGGGTGTATGCCATCCGGTCCTGGCGATTTGTCTATTTTAATCTTTTTAAGACGCCCCAGTACTTCTTCCTGGGTCAGACAGGACACTTTTAAAGGGGAATTCACTTTTATATTCTGCATTTCATCTGACAGTTTATTTTCCTCAGTGAATACAGTGGAGAAAAAAATATTTAAGAGTTTTGCTTTCTCCTCATCGCTCTCTGCTACTCCCCCCTCATTACTCTGTAAGGGGCCGACACCTTCAGATTTATACTTTTTAGTATTTATATAATTGAAGAACATTTTAGGGTTAGTTTTACTCTTAGTAAAAGAGATTTTAGTCTATTAGTCTATTTTAGTCTATTAGTCTTTCAGTCTCTAGTTTAGCTGCTTTTATTTGTCTTTTACACATTCTATTTTTTTCCTTATAGTTTTTCAATGCTTCCTCGCTCCCCTCCTGTTTTAGTGATTTAAATGCTTTCTTTTTGTCATTTATTGCTTTTTTTACAGTTCTATTTATCCACATTGGTTTTTTCTTGTTTCTTATTTTATTCCTATACGGTATGTACCTCTCACAAACCTCTCAAGCTCCTATTAGTATTTTATTATTGTTTTTGCCTCCATGTATTTCTACCCACAGTGACTCCACATGTTCATGTCCCTCACTTATATCTTCCCGGAGTGTGGGCTTTAGTCAGGACTTTACCTAAAGGCAAACCCTTTCCCCCTCTCCGGTTTTGGTGATATCTGTACTGCTCAGTCACTGTTTAGTTGGGTCAATTAGAGTCTCATCTTTCCTCAGGCACTCTGGCTCTCTTGCTTGAAGATATCCTGGCCTCCATTCCTGTTCTTAAAGAAGCTTCAGTTTTGAACAATTTTCTCATCTCAGCAGGCTCAGAACATCTTCTACAATGCCAGTTTCAAACAGTTCTTCAGACCTCCTGTTCCCTGGGATGCCTACCATGTAACAAGCAGGTTGAGAATTTTTTTCTTTTCAAGACCCTCTGTCTAGCTGGGTGCTCTTTCCCTGACGTTGCCATAGTGCCTACTGTAAGCATTCCTACCATTGTCTCTAATCCCCAGAAGGGGTTAATAGCACCTAGTACTATTATGCATAGTACGCCGATGCAAAGGACCAACACCAAGTTGTTATGGTGTGGGACGCCATTAGCTACCATGGCTGTTCTAATCTGGTGTTTGTGGAGGGAACATTGACCAGCCTACGGTTTTTGACTCGGGAGACCACACATTTACACCCTGCCTGCTCTACACAATGTGCTTTTCAAGGTGTCCAGAAGTTCCTATAGCCAGCTCAATCACCAGACCTCACTCTTTTCAAGAATGTCTTTAACTAGATGGGACAATGGATCTCCCATGCTCAGCAGCCAACAACCACCTTGACTGAAAGAAGTCCAAGTAGATCTTAGAAAGACATACATCACAGATGGATATCCATCTCTATGAACATTACCATTCCAGAGTGGTAGCCTGTAAAGGGTCATTTAATTCACCATGATCAACCTCCCAGATTCAACATTTCTTTATTTTACTCGCTTATATAGCGCTGACATGCAGATGTTGTCCTTAGTCAGGTCTGAACCTAGGTTGTCAGCGCTGCGAGAAACAAGGGCAATCCTGTCTTACTTTCCGAAATCTTGGAGAACCTGTTTGTTTCCTCCTTCTTTGAAACTACATTATGAACACCCTCTTGAAATATCACTGCATCTAGATGCCTAATGGAATGGCATTTTAGTTTAAGAACTCAGAGAAGTTTTTCTCTTTCTCAATGTGTTATGCTAAACCCCGAAAAGCAAGAAGAAAAAAACATTTATAGCATAGTTTGTCTATAGATCTTTCTGCATGGACATCTGCAAGCTGGTACAGAAAGTAGTTTTAGCAGACATCCTGAAAATGCCCCCTTCCTTCCAGCCCCTCCATCTACTACTGGGGACCAACTCATATCTCTCCCTGTGAACTAGCATGACCTCACAGTCAAAACCAGAGGTTCAGGAAAGGGGTGGATCTTAATTCCAATTCACTTCAATAGACGCTCAGAGCACTATATGAAAAAGGTGAAAACTGCAAAGCAACAGCTTCTTCCAAATCTACCCCTGTATGTATGTGGGTAAACTATACAGGCACTAACACCACACTGATAACATTACCCTTGAGGGTAATGAAGATTTATTTAGGTAGACTTGGTATTTAGCAGTCCCTTTTACAGCTTTAGATGATTTGTTACCCAGCTTTCCTGGAACCCTTCATGTCAAACCAGCCTAGCTATCCTACAGTAAGATGTCACAGGAATTCTTGGTTAATTTTTCCAGGATCCTGGCTGGCAAAATAGGTAAGTGTTCTACAATACTGGAGACTTACCAATTCATATATAGGCTGATATAGCATGCAGCAGTCTGGGAAAGCTGGGTGGCAATCTCTGCAGGGCGGTTATGGGGGCATCTACATGATATAAAATACACACAATGCTGCCATGACATAGTGTGAATCTATCATATGGTACCAGGGCAATATACAACCAATGCAGCTGCACCTGATCACCCAGCTTTTCCAGTGCTCTGAACAGCAAGGTGGTCTAGCTATATGAAAGGATTTTTCACTACATAACTCTGCAAATTTAGCAGTCTGGAAAAGCTGAGTAAAAATCTCTGCAGAGATGTAGCGGAGGCCATGCTTGGTACATAAATTCTGTACACACAATGGAGGACGTTTAGGAAGACCGGTGTTTTTGTCGCCGGTCTTGATTTCCCCTATTTAGGGTGCATTCACATGACCATATAAATGGATCTGCATCCGTTCCGCAATTTTGTGGAACGGGTGTGGACCCGTTAATTTCAATGGTGCCGCAAAAGATGCAGAGAGCACATCTGTTGTCCCGTTCCGCGGCCCTGCCAAAAATATAGAGCATGACCTATTGTCCAGTTGTGGACAAGAATAGGCATTCTCTATATAGTGTTGGCCATGTGCGGAATGCACGAGGCAGGCACCCGTTTTTTGCGGATCCGCAAAACACTTCGGCGTGTAAATGCACCCTGAGGGCTCGTGCACACGAATGTATTTTCTTTCCGTTTCCATTTTTTTGCGGACCGTATGTGGAACCATTCACTTCAATGGGTCCACAAAAAAACGGAACCTACTCCGTGTGCATTCCGTTTCCATATGTCCAGATTTCCGTTCTGCAAAAAAATAGAACATGTCCTATTATTGTCCGCATTACGGACAAGGATAGGACTGTTCTATTAGGGGCCAGATGTTCTGTTCCGCAAGATATGGAATGCACACTGACGTCATCCGTATTTTCAACGGATCCATTTTTTCATACGGTCGTGTGCATGAGCCCTTTGCCAGAGGATGTGCATAATTTATTCTGAGACACAGGATTCATCATAAATTTGGCATATCCTCCAGCAGTCGGGGTGCCAGTATGAAATCTACAGCAGCCTCCTACCTGAGGGCAGAGTAGAAACAACACTTTATCACAGTGGTGTCTATTATATATGTGAGTATATCTCTTATCTCTTTATATTATAAAAATGAGTGTCTGTATGTCCGTCCGTCTGTCTGTCCGTCTGTCTGTTCTCTATGCGCGACCAAACTACTGGACCGATTTTCACCAAATTCGGCACACAGGTACATCAGGTGTCCGGGAAGATTTTAGACCAGGTCTCAGCTCTCTAGGACGTACTCTTCCCCAGATATTCCCAAAATATGAGCTCCATTAGCCAATATTAGCCTGGGATCATTTCACTTCAAATCCCAACTGCCATTTTCTCCACATACACACCGGTTTCCATAACAACCCAGCCAGGTAATTAGCAGCCAGCTGAGGAGCTCATATAAATAACAACCCAGCCATTTCTCTTCACTGCTTTAAAGGGGCAGAGCGCTGTGGATGACACTGTTAAAGGGGTATTCCGGTTACCAGAAATATAACTTATGTTTTAGACTAATTATAAACTTAGACCGTTCAGTAGTAATGCGTGTCCTCATAAATTACCATGGCATCGACCTGTAATTCAGGCCACCCTCAAAAGAAGGACTTAAAACCCCCGCCCCAGGTCTCGCTAAGTCACGCCCCCGACTTGGTCAGGCCCCCCCCTCCCACTGCGCAGCCAATGGGGATTGAAAAAATAAGGGAAAAATCAACTTCTGTCAGCTGCATTGACTTTCTCTCTACAACGACACACAGAAACATTAAATGAAATTGATTAATTATACCCAGGCGAAGCCAGGTCCTTCTGCTAGTACTATATGTTTTGGTCTTCAGCATACCTCTCCATGCTACCTAGCTTTCCAAAGCTGCTGAAAAATATGTGATAAATGCACAATTATGCAGAGCGTTACATTATTATCACTACATAACTAGGCAGATTAGGTATTCGGTTGTATGTGTGCTACAGCTGATACTATTGGTACTGTTACCAAATCTGTTTTGTGTACTATTAGGAACTAGGAGATTTCAACCAACAAAATAGCCACGCTCACTATGTAGACAAAAGGTATGTGGCCTAAATCAAGCCCCTTCTTCCTAAACTTTCTGGTTCAAGTGCACTAGCGTCAGACGGGGCAAAGACATGGCTGCAGCCTATGAGAAGAAAACGCTCTTTTTTTTTTTTTTTTTTTTCTTTTCTTCATGGTGTGCAATTATGATACCTGACAAATCAAGAAAAATAAGTCAACATTTTAAAATTTCTCTTAGGGTTCATGCACATGGCTGTAGCCGTTTTTGTGGTTCGCAAATCACGGATTCGCAAAATATGGATACCCGCTGTGTGTGTTCCGCATTTTGCTTCAACGGAACGTCCGGGCCATAAAAGAGTAGTCCTATCCCTGTCTGTAATGTGGACAAGAATAGGACATGTTCTATATTTTTGCGTGTGCCATGATATGGACAAATCATCTTTTCCACACTGATGTGAGTGGGTAAACATAAGACCCGCAAAAAATGCAGATCAGATGTGGAGAAAAAATGTTAGTGTGTAGGAGCCCTAGGGGTGGTGTCACGTAGCTTTTTGTCTGGAAAGTCTTTGATACAGTTTTTTTTTTAGCCAAAGTAGATCCAGCAGGAAAGAGAAATGTATATTCCTTTATATTCTCATTCCCTTTCAACCTACTTCTGGATTTGGCTAAAAAATAAAATACTGAAAAACTGCCACAAAAAACTGACACCACCTTAATAAAAGTGGAAGGATGCTGAACTGAATGAATCCATGTCTAAATGACACACAAAATCTCATTTGTTGAACGTTTATATATATATTTCATTTTTATTCATTTAAGCTTCCATGTCCCATGCACCCTCACCATTTTAAGGAATATAAAGGCCTAAATGTTAAAAGCTTATTGTTATTCAGAGTTTATAATATCTGTCGTGCTTTAATAATTTTTTCTTATGCCTGGATTGGCCGCAAGTTGCACAATAATCACTCTCACAGCTTTGTAATCAATGCCCACAGTAATAGGATTCCTCTGGCCACTGGCAATTAATAAATTTGTGTCTTTTCTTTTAAAAAAAAATAAATAAATAGCAAAGTCGGATCTGAAATACGACTGACTGGCTTTCCTCATTTGCATATTTATTGCAGTGGAAAAATTCTTACCGAATGATTGATGTCAGCCCTGCCTCTTGAATTCCAAGCAGCACATTATTATGAAATGAAAAATGCCAGCCCTAGAGTTGATTAAAGTTGAAGACTGTGGAATCTGTGTTTTTTAAGATTGTGGGAGAATTAAAGGCATATTTTAATGGATGTTGACAAGAAGTGAGCCAACAAAAGCAGAGCAAAGGATTTGCCTGAAAAGATTTAATCAGCTGTGTTTCTTGGGGGATTAATTGCTGGGGATGACCAATGCGGTTGTAGTCTTTGTGGAGTCAAATGATTATTGTTCTTGAGGTAGGAAATAGATATAGAAAGTGCAGCAAGACTTTTTGTCCATGATAATGTGTTTTCCGGGCTAGTTGCTTTATTACTATTGGCAAATAGTAAGATCTAAATCATTACACATGTACGTTAACGGCATATACATTTTTTTTTCTGGGCTGGCCAAAGGATATCTTTTGGGGACATAGAAAAAATACTTCTCTCCTTACCCCTCTCCCTGCTTTTGAATGAAGTAGGAGGGTAGACATTCGTGAGTGACATCATTAGCTGTGCCCATCTGTTCCATTTCTTTACAATATCCAGCATCTAATTACAGCTGTCAGTACACTGTAGGAGGTATCTCAGATTAATGCTTATCCCATAGTGCCACTGCAGGGTAGTCGGGAGTCTTGGGGACATCTGTGCTGAATATAGCTATTCATCCCTTTCTTCATCTGCCTTAAAGAGCCTCTGTCAGCATGATCAACCCTATTAAAGTAAGCATATTGCCTGGTAGGATTGATCAAGTGAAGTAAAATGGTATTTCTTTTCTATAAAGGATTAATAACGGCCAAGATATACACATTTTTATATTTATGTAAATTACCTAGTTGGAGCACCAGGGAGCTGGCCATAGCACTTGGAGCACTGCTAGTGCAAAACACTATGCACTCCTCTTTGAGTGACAGGGCTGGACATCTCATATATCCACTGCTCAGATATTAATAGAGTTGATCGAACATGCTCGTAGCGAGCACTGTACTGCTCAGATCCCCTGCGCTCCGCTGCGCAGCCATCTGGATCCGTCCTCACCTGCCTGTAAGTCAATGGGCACGGATCCGTTTGGTATCACACACTAGTGTGTGACACCAAACGGATCCATCCTCCTTACCCGACTGTAAGTCAGTGGGGACGGATCCGTTTGGTATGACACACTCGTGTGTCATACCAAACGGATCCGCTCCCTTTGACTTAGTCAGGTGAGGACGGATCCAGATGCCTGCGGGCATGCGAGCGCAGGGGATCCGAACACTACAGTGCTTGTTACGAGCACGTTCGATCAACTCTAATTATTAACCCTTTACTTAGCATGAAAAAATACCCTACCAGTCAATATCCTTGGTTTAATATGGTTCATTTTGCTGACAGAGGTTCTTTAAAGGGTTTGTCCGCTTTCATGAGGAAACTGGAAAAAGTTTACGAAGCTGAAAAAATACATCCATCCATCCATCCATCCATCCATCCAGTTCAGACTGTTATCCTGCAAACATATCCTTGTTCTAATATTATCCTCTATATAGGATGATCTTTTGGCTTTAGCAGAAAACAAAACATAAAGCCGCTTTGTGAAAAAGAGGTTTTGGGTCAGGTACTTATTCAAGCTTATTAAGTAATCATTCACAGTTGGCTTGTTAGTAAATGAAATATTCCTGTATTCGCCATCTCACTATTTATATATATATAAATATATATATATAATTATTTTTTATTTATTTTTTTTTAAATAAATATTCCTCTCACCATCTCACTGTTTATAATTATATATATATATATATATATATATATATTATAGATTTAAGTGCAGATGTAGTAGACCACTGATCTCTTCTAAATGTTGGTACCAGTAGTATTTGTAGGAATGAGGTGACATTTTTTTAATATTGGGATCAGAAACTGAATGTAATACTTTGTGAGCAGCCAATAAAAGTTATTACTTTAATTACGAGCTTTGTACTAAATAGGTTGAAATTGCAAGCTTTCGAAGCACATTAGGGATGCCTAAAGGACCCTAAGCTTGCAATTTCAACCGATTTAAGTTAACCAGTAAAAACATAATCTTTTACTGGCAAACGGTTAATCCATTCTCTGTTACTAGAGAAGGAACAATTCCCAAGCATGTATGTGTACTTGTTACAGTGCTTTTTCCTGTAGCTGTGTGTATGTCCTGCATAAATAATAACCATGCAGCCGTGCAACAGGAGGGGCAATTTAATGCTTTATGCATGTTCATTTACTTTTTGTTAAAAGGGTTGTGACTTGATGGGTAGTATTTATATAATATTTCCTCAGCCTCTTGGAGCCAGTTTATAACTTATGTTAATAAATGTATTTTACATAGATTTGCAGAAATGTACCGGTATTTAGAAATGCTCGAGGGAATTGTGGTTTTCGACGTTCCCTGGTTTTGGTGTTGCTCAAAAGTCAGACAAATAGCAGCAACCAGTAAAAAGTAAATGTGTGATATTTTCACAATAAAAGGATGAGCAAATGTTTGTGATTTTGCCCTCCTCTTTTATATAATGTGAAGTCAGACTGATTTCTGCTTTGATTTGTCAACACATATTCTACGTTGTACCAGATAATTAAAAATTCAGTTGAGGACAGTGTTGGCTGCAGTGGTCATATACCTGCATGTCACCACTGTAATATGTAAACAGACAACAGGAGAAGGGCCGGCATAGCAGAGAATGGTGCAGGGGAAAGAGGTAAGTATGTAATCTTTTTTTAGTTTATAGAATTTGTGGGCATTAGAATTTTTTGTTATCCCTAACAACCCCATTCAGCATCGAAGGGATTTAATGGCCTACAAGCCAGCAGACCTCAATGGTCATAACCAGCAAAATTCTCTTGTCTGCTGTCTGATCATTTGGCGGTTCTGGTCTCTTCCAGACCAGAAGTCGCTTGGTCTTGTGACTACAGTGGCCAATCACTGACTTCAGTAGTCACCTGTTACTCTAGCACATGATCACTGAGGCCAGTGATTGGCCTAAGCAGTTATGGGACAAAGCCACTTGTGGTCCAGTGGCAACCGGACACAGCCGGGAATGGCAGAACCGAAAACAGGTGATTTTTTTTTTTTTTTTAAATTGTGCACAGGTTACAACCATTGGAGTAGTCGGCTCCTAAGCCGAACAGAACAATCCTTTTAACCCTTGCACACTAAATTGTTTAAACTAGTACATAAGGTAGGCTGTTTAAGATTTTTTTTTTATTCTTTTTAAGGCTACAAAGCACTGAAGGAATTAATGAGATCTTTGGTCCATTTGCAAGATGAACTTCTTTTCCAGTTTCCAGAAACACGCTACATAATAGATGGAAAGAAATACAAAGCAGATAGGTAAATCAAACTTTTGATGGCATAAAGCATTATTTTTCATTATTTTAATATTTGCTACAAATATTTGTATCCATTGTTTGAATAGGTAGTGGTCCCTCAGGTTACAATATTAATTTGTTCTAGGGTTACCAAGAAAATATTGTAATTTGAGAATATAACTCTATGGAAAACTAGTAATGTATGTTGAACGTGGTTTCAAGTTGTTTGTATGTTGAAAACTGAGGACTTTATAATGTATGGATCCACTGTACCTTTATAACAATAGAGGAAAGCATTTATCTTACGACATTCCTATCATTAACTAAATACATGGACATATAGTAACATAGTTTATAAGACTGAAAAAAGACATCTGTCCATCCAGTTCGGCCTGTTATCCTGCAAACTGATCCAGAGGAAGGCAAAAAACCCCTGTGAGGTAGAAGCCGATTTTTCTCACTTTAGGGGAAAAAATTCCTTCCCGACTCCAATCAGGCAATCAGAATAACTCCCTGGATCAATGACCCATCTCAGAACTGTGCACAGTACTCCATGTGAGGTCTGACTAGTGATTTGTAAAGTGGCAGGACTATGTTCTCATCACGGGCATCTATGCCCCTTTTGATGCAACCCATTATCTTATTGGCCTTGGCAGCAGCTGTCTGTAACTGGTTTCTACAGCTTAGTTTGCTGTTCACTAAAATTCCTAATTCCTTTTCCATGTCTTGTTACCCAGTGTTTTTAGTATTTAGTATGTACTGGTGACTTGCATTATTCCTTCCTATGTGCATAACCTTACATTTGTCAGTGTTAAACCTCACCTGCCCCTTCTCTGCCCAAGCCTCCAATCTATCCCGATCCATCTGTAGCATTGTACTGTCCTCTTCCGTGTAGGACATCTACAGGATCATTAAAGGAGTTCTCCAAATTAAATTTATTGATGACCTATCCTCAGCTGTTTGAAGAGGAGGCGCGCCTTGCCAGCGCTGCCTCCTCTTCATTGTTTACATGCTAGCCGTAACACGGGTAGCGGTGAGTAGGTGTAATTAGACTTGTATAGGAGCGATCCTTCCTATTGAAATGAATGTGACGGCTTGGGTGTCGGTTACAACTGCTCACCGCTACCCATGTTACGGCTACCATGTAAACAATGAAGAGGAGGCAGGGCTGGTACGGTGTGTGCATCCTCTTCAAACAGCTGATCTGCGGGGGTGCCGGGTGTCGGACCCCCGCTGATCTGATATTGATGACCTATCCTGAGGATAGGTCATCAATAAATTTAACTTGGAGAACCCCTTTAATAAATATAGTCATATATTGAAAGCCTTTTTTATTTTTTTTTCTCCAATTCCCCTAAGATTACAAAAATTGAGCAACTTTGAAAACTCGTTACTATTTTTTTGTTTGTATAGATCCTCTGCAGACATCTGGTAGCAACTACAAACAACCTCCTGCACTCATACTCCCTCACCTCTATCCTCTACGTCTTACTAAATTACCAAATAAAGCAAAAACTAGGGGCCTGATGTAAGAGGAAGTTAGCACACTGTCAAATTACATTGAGTTTGTAGTCTAATATGCAGCTTTGTATATAAAAGCGATAGAAAATTTTTCATCAGAACTTCAGGTTGTGATATTATTTTTTTTTTTTGTTATAGATGCATTGTAAAATTAAAAAAAATATATGTTGGTAAGCTGAGCATAGCCATTAAACTGAAACCCTAAAAAGGCAAACAAAAAAGTAAAAACAGAAAGGGCCATTTGGGTAAGGTACAGTTTGGAACAACCAGGACTTTTTCTAGTGCTGGTCGCTCCACCAAGCCAGCTTCAGATTTGTCCAACGATCTGGCCAAGTTTCCTGTGGTGTGGTACAGAAAACGTTGAAGGGGAACTGAGGACAGAAGTGATCCCATAGTTTTCACTTGGATTGTTCATATTCATCTGGCGTGGATTGTTCATATTCATCTGGTGCATCGCTGATGATGTCAGGTATCAAATAACCCTGTACAAATAAATGCTGCAAGTGTATAAATGCCAGACGTGTGCACTGAAGTATAGTACATGTATATCAGTTGTGTCCAGCTCCCATCCTAAAACAGCTGGCCAGGCGCAACTGTTAAAGACAAAGTGGGCCTAAGTAATCACAGGAGAAGGGCCTTAGTAAGAGAAGTCACTCAGGCTGAGCTTGAGATCCTTTGTACAGTTGGGATTCTGGGATTCTGTCCATATAGAAGCTCACTGTGAGTTTGCAAAAAAAAAAAAAAACACATATTCAGCAACCACATCTGGTAGTTCTGGCAGAGGATCAGACCTTCTGAGGTTGGTTGCCGCATATGTGAACCTACCCTAATGTGAAGATTTTGCAAACAATTGGTGGTTTGAAAACTCAATTGAGAACAACTGCTCCCCTCTACAAGCAAGTGATCTTTGGAGTTTGAGTGAAGTCCTTCCTTCCAGGTGTTATAGCGGCAAAAAACACCAGAAACAGTTTATAGTGTCTGGTGTAGTCTTGATGGAGAGCTCCCCCAACCCCTCTCTAGTGAGGGCTACAGGCTTCTGTGCATACATGCGTACATGTATGAACCGCCTAATAATAATAATGTATACAATATTTTATCTCCAGTGATGAGGAAATACCAAGTGATGATGATGAGATGGAAAAGGAAGATATGGAAATGAAAAAAAATAACCGCCCTCCTAAGCGAACATTGGAAGTTAAAGATTATCCAGAATTTATGGCAAAACGCTTTGTAGATTTTCAAACATACAGAAATAACACTTTACAAAAATGGCATGATAAGACAAAGCTTACTGGTAAAATAAGCAAGGTATGGGTCTTTTTCATCGGTTTCCATCAGAACCTCTCTTATTATGTTTATCAGCATTTTAATGTGTCTTTTTTTTTCCTTTAAGGGATTTGCTGGTTCTGAGCGTTCCATATTGATGCAAGTAGAACAGATTATGATGGACAAGGAAAGGTTACTGCGGCGTACACAGACCAAACGCTCATCATATAGGATCTTAGGAAAATCTCGACAGGATTCAGCACCTGAACAGGAGCGTGTCCCCGATGAAACAATGGTAACAATATTATACCTGCTTATTAAGGTGTTAAGGGGTTTCTTTTAAATTATTTTATTGTCCGAAAATAACCTATTGTTTTAATCAAGTTTCTTTGTATTCAAGGGAAGGAGAAACTAGAGCAAAATGGTGAATCTACCAAAGCAAAGCCTTAAAGGGGGTTGGTTGGTTTCAAGACATAAAAACAGGGCAATGACAGGCAATGCAATAACGTAAAAAACGAGCTTTGCTTAATGATTAGATTCACCGCTCCAGTCCTCCATGCCCGGCTTTGTTTATCTGACTGCAGTAACGATTTGATCATGTTGATTGGCTGCAGTGTGCACAGGACATCATTGGCATGTAACTGTAAGGGTGTGCTCATATAGGGTGCATACACTGCGGATTATCCATCATGATATCGTGGGCACAAAATCCATGTTTACAGTAATGGCAAAGTAAACAAGATTTTGCAAAATCTCACCCACACTCTATGGATAAATCGGTGCAGTTTTGAATGGGGTAAAATTTGAGACAAATCTACAGTAAAATCCACATGAAATTCATCTATGATCGATTTTTCTGTTGGTATGGTCTTCCATTGTGGATGAACCACAAGCGTGTTGAAAGCAGCATATTACATGAGAGTGGCTTATTGAGCTATTGTGCTCCCTTGTCATGGATTTGCCCTCTGCGTTGCTTTCGTTATAATAGCTGTTTTGTCATTGTTTGTAAAGTCAGGGCACCTGAAGCATCCTATGTAATTGGAGCGTGTCTCAATGGACATTAATTAATGGCAAAGGCTTTATATGTTTCCTACAGGAAGTCCAGACAGAAAGGAAGTCAAACTCGCAGCTTAACGAACTTGATGAAGAGATTTTTGATGACGACGACTTCTATCACCAGGTAAAGATAAATCTTAATGACCTTCAGTGCATTCAGAATGTCCTCAGACACTTTCACTTTTTCACATTTTGTTATTTAGTGGACTTGTGCTAAAATTAAAAAAAAAACTTTCCCCATCAATCTCCTGGTAACCCCCCCCCCCTTAATGAGAGAGTGAAATCAGAATTGTAGAAATTTTTGCAAATATATTCAAAAGCTAAAATTTCACATTCACATAAGTATTCAGACCTTTTGCTGTGAAACTTGAAATTTAGCTCTGGGGACCTCCCCTTTCTCTTGATCATCTTTGAGATGTTTCCACACCTTGATTGGAGTCCACCTGTGGTCAGTTGACTTATTTAGAAAGACACACCCGTGTCTATATGTAAAGTATGACAGCTGAAAATGCATATCAGAGCTAACACCAAGCCAGGATGAGGACGGGACTGCCTTAAGTGCTCTGAGACAGGGTTGTGTGGAGGCACAGATCTGGAAAAAGGCACAAAAAGTTTTCTACTGCACTGAAAGTTTCCAAGAGCACAGTTGCATCCAAAATTCTTTAATGGGAGAAGTTTGGAACAACCAGGACTTTTCCTAGTGCTGGTCGCTCCACCAAGCTACAGATTTGTCCAACGATCTGGCTAAATTTCCTGTGGTGTGGTACAGAAAACGTTGAAGGAGAACTGAGGACAGAAGTGATCCCATAGTTTTCACTTGGATTGTTCATATTCATCTGGCGCATCACTGATGATGTCACGTATCAAATAACCCTGTACAAATAAATGCTGCAAGTGTATAAATGCCAGACGTGTGCACTGAAGTATAGTACATGTATATCAGTTGTGTCCAGCTCCCATCCTAAAACAGCTGGCCAGGCGCAACTGTTAAAGGCGAAGTGGGCCTAAGTAATTACAGAAGAAGGGCCTTAGTAAGAGAAGTCACTCAGGCTGAGCTCATGAGATCCTTTGTACAGTTGGGATTCTGGGATTCTGTCCATATAGAAGCTCACTGTGAGTTTACAAAAAAAAAGTGCTCAGACTGTGAGAAACAGGATTCTCTGGTCTGATGGAACCAAAATGAAACTTTTTGGCCTCAGCTCTAACAGTCATGTCTGGCGGAAACCAGGCACTTATCACCTGCCCAATACCATACATACAGTAAAGTGTGCTGTTCTTCAGCAGCTGGGATGGGGGGACTAGTCAGGGTTTATGTGTGCAAACCTTGTGGCATCATACCCAAGAAGACTGGAGGCTGTAATAGCTGCCAAAGGTGCTTCAATTAACTACTGTGTAGAGGGTGTGAGTACTTATGGCAATGTAATGTTTTAGTTTGTCCTTTTACTTTTTTTTATTTTTTTTATTTAAGCTTAAGGCTGCAACATAATGTGAAAAAAGTGAAAGGATCTGAAGACTTTCCAAATGCATTGTATGAATTATTTAGACCATTCTTACTTATAGCAAATTGCTTTTCTTGGAGGCCAAAGCTGTACTCTGCATCTTACCATCACAAGGGCCGACGTGACTTGTGTGCTTGCACATGGCGCAAGTTTCTATCAACATGAAAGTAGTGCTGCCTAACCTACTCTATAGTTCTCTTCTCGTGATACTGAATGCAGGCACTTGAAAAGGAACATTTGACAGGAAGGTCCAGTCACATGCTACTAAAAGGTGGCCATACACATTAGTTGATCAAAATGGACAATTTCAATCAAAACAAACGTTCGTTGGGTGAAATTTGACAACGACCGTTTGTTTTAGCCAACCAATGATAAAATATTATCGTTTGAAACTAAGTTACTTGTGTGCAGTATATCCGTCCCATAGTTGGACGAAAGACCTTGCATTCAACGAAAGATTGTTTATGAACAATGAAGAATGTTCCCAGAAAGATCTTTTGTCCATCACAGCTGGTTTCATTGAATGTGTATGGGCAACTTGAACAACTTTAAAATGTGTATGGCCATGTCTGTGAACCCAATGTTTGTTCTACTGCTGTTCAACCGTCTACCAACGTCTGTCTAATTTACTGTACAGACCAAAAGTTTGGACACACCTTCTCATTCAAAGAGTTTTCTGTATTTTCATGACTATGAAAATTGTAGATTCACACTGAAGGCATCAAAACTATGAATTAACACATGTGGAATTATATACTTAACAAAAAAGTGTGAAACAACTGAAAATATGTCTTATATTCTAGGTTCTTCAAAGTAGCCACCTTTTGCTTTGATTACTGCTTTGCACACTCTTGGCATTCTCTTGATGAGCTTCAAGAGGTAGTCACCTGAAATGGTTTTCACTTCACAGGTGTGCCCTGTCAGGTTTAATAAGTGGGATTTCTTGCCATATAAATGGGGTTGGGACCATGAGTTGGGCACAAGTCAGGTGGATACACAGCTGATAGTCCTACTGCATAGACTGTTAGAATTTGTATTATGGCAAGAAAAAAGCAGCTAAGTAAAGAAAAACGAGTGGCCATCATTACTTTAAGAAATGAAGGTTAGTCAGTCCGAAAAATTGGGAAAACTTTGAAAGTATCCCCAAGTGCAGTTGAAAAAACCATCAAGCGCTACAAAGAAACTGGCTCACATGAGGACCGCCCCAGGAAAGGAAGACCAAGAGTCACCTCTGCTGCGGAGGATAAGGTTATCCCATTCACCAGCCTCAGAAATCGCAGGTTAACAGCAGCTCAGATTAGAGACCAGGTCAATGCCACGCAGAGTTCTAGCAGCAGACACATCTCTACAACAACTGTTAAGAGGAGACTGTGTGCAGCAGGCCTTCATGGTAAAATAGCTGCTAGGAAACCACTGCTAAGGACAGGCAACAAGCAGAAGAGACTTGTTTGGGCTAAAGAACACAAGGAATGGACATTAGACCAGTGGAAATCTGTGCTTTGGTCTGATGAGTCCAAATTTGAGATCTTTGGTTCCAACCACCGTGTCTTTGTGCGACGCAGAAAAGGTGAACGGATGGACTCTACATGCCTGGTTCCCATCGTGAAGCATGGAGGATGAGGTGTGATGGTGTGGGGTGCTTTGCTGGTGACACTGTTGGGGATTTATTCAAAATTGAAGGCATACTGAACCAGCATGGCTACCACAGCATCTTGCAGCGGCATGCTATTCCATCTGGTTTGCGTTTAGTTGAACCATCATTTATTTATCAACAGGACAATGACCCCAAACACACCTCCAGGCTGTGTAAGGGCTATTTGACCAAGAAGGAGATTGATGGTGCGCTACGCCAGATGACGTGGCCTCCACAGTCACCAGACCTGAACCCAATCGAGATGCTTTGGGGTGAGCTGGACCGCAGAGTGAAGGCAAAAGGGCCAACAAGTGCTAAGCATCTCTGGGAACTCCTTCAAGACTGTTGGAATACCATTTCAAGTGACTACCTCTTGAAGCTCATCAAGAGAATGCCAAGAGTGTGCAAAGCAGTAATCAAAGCAAAAGGCGGCTACTTTGAAGAACCTAGAATATAAGACATATTTTCAGTTGTTTCACACTTTTTTGTTAAGTATATAATTCCACATGTGTTAATTCATAGTTTTGATGCCTTCAGTGTGAATCTACAATTTTCATAGTCATGAAAATACAGAAAACTCTTTGAATGAGAAGGTGTGTCCAAACTTTTGGTCTGTACTGTATATGGCCACTTTAACTCTTAAAGGGAACCTGTCACCATGAAAATGCAGTGAGATCTGCAGGGAGCATGTTATAGAGCAAGAGGAGTTGAGCAGATTATTTTATGGAGATAGTTTCAGCAAAACATGTATTTGATTCATTTAAATTTTTGCTCATTCTGGGCTTTGAAGTCGAGGCAATCCTATCAGTGATTGACAGTCTTCCCTTTATGGGTGTGCATATACAGTCATGGCCAAAAGTTTTGAGAATGACACAAATATTCTATTTTCTCATGATCTGCTGCCCTCTGGTTTTTATGTGTGTTTGTCAGATGTTTTTATCACATACAGAAATATAATTGCAATCATATTATGAGTAACAAAAGCTTATATTGACAGTTAGAGTGAGTTAATGCAGCAAGTCAATATTTGCAGGTTTGACCCTTCTTCTTCAGGACCTCTGCAATTCTCCCTGGCATGCTCTCAATCAACTTCTGGACCAAATCCTGATTGATAGTAGTCCATTCTTGCACAATCAATGCTTGCATTTTGTCAGAATTTGTAGGTTTTTGTTTGTCCACCCGTCTCTTGATGATTGACCACAATTTCTCAATGGGATTAAGATCTGGGGAGTTTCCAGGCCATGGACCCAAAATCTCTGTTTTGTTCCCTGAGCCATTTAGTTATCACCTTTGCTTTATGGCAAGGTGCTCCATCATGCTGGAAAAGGCATTGTTGATCGCCAAACTGCTCTTGGACGGTTGGGAGAAGTTGCTCTCGGAGGACATTCTGGTACCATTCTTTATTCATGGCTGTGTTTTTAGGCAAGACTGTGAGAGAGCCGATTCCCTTGGCTGAGAAGCAACCCCACAGATGAATGGTTTCAGGATGCGTTACAGTTGGCATGAGACAAGACTGGTGGTAGCGCTCACCTCGTCTTCTCCGAATAAGCTGTTTTCCAGATGTCCCAAACAATCAAAAAGGGGATTCATCAGAGAAAATGACTTTACCCCAGTCCTCAGCAGTCCACTCCCTGTACCTTTTACAGAAAATTATTCTGTCCCTGATGTTTTTTCTGGAGAGAAGTGGCTTCTTTGCTGCCTTCCTTGAGACCAGGCCTTGCTCCAAGAGTCTCCGCCTCACAGTGCGTGCAGATGCACTTACACCTGCCTGCTGCCATTCCTGAGCAAGCTCTGCACTGCTGGTAGCCCGATCCCGCAGCTGAAACACTTTTAAGAGACGGTCCTGGCGCTTGCTGGTCTTTCTTGGGCGCCCTGGAGCCTTTTTGGCAACAATGGAACCTCTCTCCTTGAAGTTCTTGATGATGCGATAGATTGTTGACTGAGGTGCAATCTTTCTAGCTGCGATACTCTTCCCTGTTAGGCCATTTTTGTGCAGTGCAATGATTGCACATGTTTCTTTAGAGATAACCATGGTTAACAGAAGAGAAACAATGATGCCAAGCACCAGCCTCCTTTTAAAGTGTCCAGTGGTGTCATTCTTACTTAATCATGACAGATTGATCTCCAGCCCTGTCCTCATCAACACCAACACCTGTGTTAATGGAGCAATCACTGAAACGATGTTAGCTGGTCCTTTTAAGGCAGGGCTGCAATGATGTTGAAATGTGTTTTGGGGGGATAAAGTTAATTTTCTAGGCAAATATTGACTTTGCAAGTAATTGCTGTTAAGCTGATCACTCTTTATAACATTCTGGAGTATATGCAAATTGCCATTATAAAAACTGAAGCAGTAGACTTTGTAAAAATTAATATTTGTATCATTCTCAAAACTTTTGGCCATGACTGTACAGATAGCTATCAATTACTGCCCCCCTCCTCCCCCATTTAACTTCAAAGCCCAGAATTAGCAGGAATTTAAACTAGTGAAATACAATTTATACTGAATCTTTTCCTATAAAGCTACATATTAAGCTGCTCAGCTCCTCCTGCTGTATAACATGCTGCCTGCAGCTCAGACACCATGTTCAACATGACAGGTTCCTTCTAAGCACCAATGATGGTGGCTGTAATGCTCTGCAGAGGGGCTGCTTTGTAGTGGGCCATTTAGACTATTTATTATCTGCCACAGTTCCCCCCCACCCCATTTTATTTTACTACCTTGTAGGGCTGGGCTGATAACAAAATAAAAAAAAAAAAATGAAACCAGCCTATATTGGTTTATTCGGTTTGGTTTTGTAACACTTATAGTCTATCTCTGAATGGACGTTCTGGAGCCTCCATTCAGAGATCGCAGCTGCACGCTAATCGTGCAGCTGCTGAGCAGGGGTCCCGCTGTCAGTGCCCCTTTGTCTCTGCCTTCTAGATTTCTGTATACACAATGCTGAATGAGCGCTATGGCTGCTGGGTCTTCCTGAGACCTCGGTCAGCCCTGCAGTGAGTCTGTACAGCCTAGTATACTGACCAGCTCTATAAAAATATCACATGATCTACCCCATCAGGTGAACGGTGTTAAAAAAATAAAAATTATGCCAAAACAGCTAGTCACCTCACCTCCCAAAAAACATTATATTAATTAATCAAAAAGTCATTTGTACCCCAAAATTGTACCAATAAGTCACTTCATCCCACAAAAAACAAGCCCTCACACAAGACCATAGCCAGAAACATTTTTAAAAATATGAAAATAGCAATACAAAAACATGATCTTTTTTGTAAAAATGCTCTTATCGCCCTGTCCGTAATAACAGCCTCTACAAAAATATCATATGATTTATCCCATCAACGGCAAAAAAAATTAATAAAAATTACGCCAAAACAGCTTTTTTGTGATCTCACCTCCCAAAAAAAATGAGATAAAAAGTGATCAGAAAGCCAAATGTACTCCAAAATGGTGCCAATAAAAACTACAGCTTGTTCTGCAAAAAAAAATAAGCCCTCACGGCTCGATCAATGAAAGACTAAAATAGTTATGGCTCCTAAAAAGCATTTCAGCAAATTCCATGTTAACAATCCAGACAGCAGTTAACAACCACAAATGGGGTGTTAATGTATTCAGGAGAAAATGGGTAACAAAATGTGAGGTGATATTTGTTGAATTGAGATTTCATACTATTCATACCAATAGAGAGATTTATTTTTATTTATTTCATTTTTTTTAAAAAAAAGCACCAAACTTTTTGACAGGAAAGAGATTGTGCCTCGCTTCCTGTTACAAGCCAGCAGCTGATCTTGAATATCCATGAACAGGGAAGAAAAGATTGATGTATTTCTATACGTGTATGTTTCTGTCGATTTTATCAATATTTGTTTATGTACAGTATCTCCGTGTATATTTGTCTTTCTACTATTGATAAGTCTGCCCGTTAATCAGTATATATCTCTTTCTCTCATATATATTATATTTTATTGTATTATACCCTGTTTTATATGTCTTTGGACATGTGTATGTTGTGCATACTTATGGGTAGCGTTCAACATTGTTGACCTCATTATTGTGGGCTTAGATATGAAGACTGTATGGAAATATTTTTTGGTTATTTTGTGACTTTTTTTTCACAAAAAAAATTATCTTCTGGTATAACCTGGTTGTGAGTTTTAGGTTTTTACTAATGGTCTTCTCAGGAGTTTAAAGGCTATGTACACTTTTTGTGGCAATTTTATTTATTATTGCATTGAACTCATTTTGAACTAAAAATCATTTTTTCAATTGGTCTTTATTAAAAATATAGAGCCATTTTCCCTGCACAGCTTTGAGTTTATCTACTAGCTGGTTCTTAATTTTCTCTCCTGCCTGACGGGCTCTTTATCACTGGTCTCTGACATTATAAACACTCATTAAAGCTCAATCCTTATCTTACTAATAAGAATGTGGCTTAAATAAGTGTTTTAGTAATTTATAAATTAAGGTTATGATGACACAAAGTGAAAGTGCCATTCACACAGCTAGAAAAACAGCTAACCCTTTGTGACAGAACGGCTCAATATTTTTAATAAAGACCAAAAATGCAATCATTAAAAAAATTACCCCCGAAGGTGTACATTAGCTTTATTGATAGGGCCATACCTGGAAGAAGTCGGTTGGTTGAGATGTGTTCACCATGTGGTAATGGTGATCGTGGACTTTTAACCCTTCAGATGCCATGGCCAAACGTGACCATGGCATATGAATGCTCTAAAACCCGGAAGTAGATGCTTTTGGGTGTGCTCCGGTTCCCCCCAGCAGATATCGAGGGAGCTGGATGCATTGTGCGGCAGCTTAAGTCCTCCGGAATGAACTAAAGCTTCCTCGTATTAGTTCCTATTGAGCTCCATTGGAACACAATGCATTGGAGTGTATCACAGAAGCAACCTGATGGTTGCTTGTTATAGTTCACTATAGGAACTATAAAGTAAAAAAAAATAATTAAAAAAAATATATTATTTCAAATCATTCCCCTTTCCCCAAAATGTAAATTTAAAAAATGTAAACAATAAAAAAAATACATATCATGGGTATTGCTACGTGTGAAAACACCCATCCTATTAAAATATAAAAATATTTTTCCCATACGTCAAAATGGCCAATTTGCTGCTGTTGGTCGCTTCACCTCCTACAAATAAATAAATAAAAAGTGGTCAAAAAGTCAGCCAGTGCGCAGGGCTGGAGCTGAGGATAACGAGTGTGAATCTTTCCATAGAGGAGACAGGCTGCAGGCTTTTTATGGCAAGCACTGAATATGGCAGCTACACTGTTCACATTTTTCATTTTGTTTTTTACTCCCAGCCTTCCCAAAGCCATAACTTTTTTTACTTTTTTTTTATTCACATAGCCGTATGAGGGCTTATTTTTTGTGGGACAAGATGCACTTTCTACTGGCACCAGGTCCAATGTAGTAGGAAGCAGGAAAAAAAATCCAAATTGGGTGGAATTTTAAAAAACAAACAAAACACTTTTCCGCCACATTTATATGGAGGTTTTTTTTTTGTTTTTTTTTTTTTTGTTCTGTTTTTTTACACCATTTCCTATGCTGTAAAACTGACCTGTTACTTTTATTCTCTCGGTCAGTACGATTACAATTATACCAGTTTTTCTCGAATTTTAATACTGAAAAAAATGTAAAAGCTTTGGAAAACACAATTTATTTTCTTTGCATTGTCATATTCTGACCCCCATAATGTTTTTTTTTTTTGCATTTTTATATGTATGGAGCTGTGTGAGGGTTCATTCTTTGTGGGATGATGTGTATGACTTTTTGATCACTTTTTATTCAATGCTAGGGTCTCAAAAGATCCAGGGCCCAAGCCCCAGTGAATATGGCCCAATTCTCTGTTGACCCTCGCCCCACCCCTGCTATACAACAGCACACATTCAGCCTCACATTCCTCACATTCAGCGCCTCCCAGGTGACGTCTCCTCTTTTTAAGTGGGAGAACTTGCACAATTGGTGGCTGACTAAATGTTTTTTTCCCCACTGTAAATGTATTTATCCCATATGGTGAACGCTGTGACAGGAAAAAAATCAAAATGGCTGTTTCACCGTTTTTCATTGCTCCCCCTCTATAAAAAAAAAGTGAACAAAGTCATATGCACACTAGAATGCTATCAATAAACACTACAGACTGCCCTTAAAAAATAATGAGCCCATACTCAGCTCCATAAACTATAAAAAATAATTTCATAAGTAGTACTGCAGATAAGGAGTCCAGATTGCTATTTTTTTGTTCTACCCTCCTGATCTCTCACTGTCAGTCCTCAAAGCTGCTGTGAAATAGTTTGTCAGCACTTTTGTGCCACTTTTAACACAATGGAGGGGACCACTGTGTCCATGCACGCAGCAG
Source organism: Rhinella marina (assembly GCA_900303285.1). Taxonomy (NCBI): domain Eukaryota; kingdom Metazoa; phylum Chordata; class Amphibia; order Anura; family Bufonidae; genus Rhinella; species Rhinella marina. The sequence goes on from ONZH01028053.1 coordinate 250,718, forward strand.
TCCTGACAATGTATTTCAGCACAGCTTTGAGCATTGACAGAGGATCAACGATGGCTAGTAGGAAAATAAAAAATAGTGATCTGGAATGCTTATCTGCAGCATTACTCATGTACAGTGCCTTGAAAAAGTATTCCTACCCCTTGAACTTTTCCACATTTTTTCACATTACACCCACAAACTTAAATGTATTTTATTGGGATTTTTTGTGATAGACCGACACAAAGTATCCAGTATATGTGAATTGAAAAGAAAATGATACATGGTTTTTAACATTTTTAATTAATAAAATCTGTAAAGTGTGGCATGCATTTATATTCGGCACCCTTGAGTCACTACTTTTGTAGGACCTTTTGCTGCATTCACAGATGCAAGTCTTTTGGGAATATGTCTGTACCAGTTTTGCACATCTAGAGGCTGACATTTTTGGCTATTCTTCTTTGCAAAATAGCTCACTCTCAGTCAGATTTCATGGAGAGCGTCTGTGAACAGCAATTTTCAGCTTTCTAACACTTGCATATGCTTTGATCTAAACATTCCTCTGTAACATAGTAACATAGTTTATAAGGCGGATATAAGACATCTGTTCATCCAGTTCGGCCTGTTATCCTGCAAGTTGATCCAGAGGAAGGCAAAAAAACCCCTGTGAGGTAGAAGCCAATTTTCCCCACTTTAGGGGGAAAAATTCCTTCCCGACTCCAATCAGGCAATCAGAATAACTCCCTGGATCAACGACCCCTCTCTAGTAACTATAACCTGTAATATTATTACACTCCAGAAATACATCCAGGCCCCCTCTTGAACTCTTTTAGCGAAGTTACCATCACCACCTCCTCAGGCAGAGAGTTCCATAGTCTCACTGCTCTTACCATAAAGAATCCTCTTCTATGTTTATGTACAAACCTTCTTTCCTCCAGACCCAGAGGATGTCCCCTTGTCACAGTCCTGGAGATAAATAGATCATGGGAGAGATCTCTGTACTGACTGTAGATCTGGCTGTATGTTTAGGGTCGTTGTCCTGCTGGAAGGTGAACCTCAGCCCCAGTCTTTTGCAGCCTCTAACAGGTTTTCCTCTAGGATTGCCCTATATTTAGCTCCATCCATCTTCCCATCCAGTCTGACCAGCTTCCCTGTCCCGGCTGAAGAAAAGCCCCACAGCATGATGCTGCCACTACCATGTTTTATGCTGGGATGCTGTATTCAGGATGATGTGCAGTGTTAGTTTTCTGACACACAGCATGTTGCATTTAGGACAAAAAGTTCAATGTTGGTCTCATCTGACCAGAGCACCTTCTTCCACATGTTTGCTGTGTCCTTTACATGGCTTGTAGCAAACTGCAAATGAGACTTCTTATTGCTTGCTTGCTAAAATGACTTTCTTTTTGCCACTCATCCATAAAGGCCAGATTTGTGAAGTACACGAATAACAGTTTTCTCCCACCTCAGCTGTGGAGCTCTGCAGCTCCTCCAAAGTGACATGGGCTCCATGGCTGCTTCTCTAATTAGTGCTCTCCTTGCCTGGCCTGTCAGTTTAGGTGGACAGCCATGTCTTGGTAGGTTTGCATTTGTGCCATACTCCTTCCATTTTCGGATGATGGATTGAACAGTGCTCTGTGAGATGTTTAGAACAGGGGATGTTTTTATGACCTTACCCTGCTTTACACTTTTCCACAATTTATCCCTTACCTGTCTGGTGTGTTTTGGTTTTCATGATGCAGTTTGATCACTAACAAACTTCTGAGGCCAGCATAGCTGTAGTTATACTTAGAATAAATTACACACTAAAATGTACTAATTGTACTAAATGACTTCTGAAGGCAAATGCTCATACTGGATTTTCTTTAGGGATATCAGATTACAGAGCGCTGAATACAAATATACACCATACATTTCAGGACACTGTCCTCCTGACACATCGTCAGGACATAGTACACGTAAGGGTGAACTATGACCTGATGCTGTGTGACAACAGTGCAGTGTGCGGAGAAGCTGTGGAGCGGCACCCCTACAGGAGAGGTAAGTATATTATTTCACTGACGCTGGAGATATGGCTAGGAGGGGCAGCTGATGGCACTAGGGGGTGGCAAGGCTGAGGGCACTGGGGGCCAGCTGAGGGCACTAGGGGGGACTGAGTTTTTATAAAGAAAAACATTCTTTTCATTGTTTTTTTTGTTACTAGAGTACTCGATTAATCATTGGATTAATCAATAGAGTACTCGATAACAAAAATTGACGATAGCTGCGGCCCTAGTTATGTGTATTCAGTCTGTAAACCTATAAAAAATTCAGAAATTGCAAGTAACGTTTTAGGTACAATTTAGGCAAGCAGCTGAAGATTTTCTTGCTCTTTTCCTGCAGTCTGTCATATAGAAATCCATAGTAACCCCTTCTTGACTGAGCGCTTTTCTGTTTTTTTTTATGACCCTATTTTTTGTGAGGTGATCATTCTACTGTTTGGGGGGGGGGGTCCTATGACGTTTTGATCACTTTAGTCATTTTTTGAATCAACAAAAGAAACTTTAACTGCACAGCGGTCTCCATATAGAATAAATGTGTTTATATTTTAATAGTTCAGGCATTTTGGGATGTCGATCACTGCCTTTGCCTCTGGGTGTCTGCTATGCAAAACAGCAAAAACCCTACGGCTATGTCACCCACATGCTACTAAAGGGACGCAATCTTTATAGACCTCACATATGCTTTACATGTACAGTGAATGTTGGTAAGGAGTTAAAGGGGTGTTCTGGCTCGTTATCCCCGATAACTGTCAGATCGCTGGGGGCCACTGGGACCCCCACCAATCACGTGAACAGGGGCCCTGTGCCCCCTGCAGTTCCTCTGAAAAGAATGGAGCGGCTACACAGCTATGTCAAGAACACCCATAGAAATGAATGGGCCAGCTGCTCCGTTCTCTTCAGGGGCATTGCAGGGGGTACAGGAACCCTGTTTTCATGATTGGTGGATGTCTCAGTGGTAGGACCCCCACCGATCTGATAATGATCCCTTATCTTGTGGATAGGGGATAACGTTAACCAGCCGGCATACCCCTTTAAGGGTACTGGCCACTTTGCTGCTAAATTACAGTACTGCCATACATTAGCATGCAATGCTGTACGCAGCTGCATCTGGTCATACCTCAGCAGCATGCATGGAGGTGCCCCCCCCCCCCCTCCACCAGTGAGCAGGGTAGCAGTGTAAACAATTGTAGCAATCTATATAGTTTCCAAGATGAGGCATTTCCTCTTGTACTGCACCTGAGCTAAAAACCATTAGCGCAGATGCTTATAGAACATCAAGGAAGCACTGAATGTTCTGTGTCTTCAATTTTGCTGACTGCTTTTTTATGTTGTGGCCTTGTGCTAAAAAAAAATTGAGAAAGTGAAAACAGAATGTTTGAAATCTTTGCTAAATTATTGCAAAAAAATATTACATTGGCATAAGTAATTCAAACCCTTTACTCCATTCTTATTTTCTTGGGTATGATGCCCTGGATTTGGAGATTTTCAGCCATTCTTCTCTTCAGGTATGCTAATGATCTTTCAGGTTGGATGGTGAACATCAGTGGATAGCCAAGTCCAGAGATGCATGTTTGTTCAAGTCAGGACATTCACAGAGTTGTCCCTAAGCCTCTCTTGTGTTGTTGTGACTGTGTGCTTAGGTCATTGTCTTGTTGGAAGGTGAACCTTCGGCTCATTCTAAGGTCCATGGCACTTTGGATCAGGTTTTCATTAGTTTGTTGGGGGGTGGGGCAGCTTTTGAAAGAGTCTTCCTGTTTCTGAACTTTAAATGCACTCTGATGTATAGATAATAGGTGTCTTTACAAAGTATGTCAAATCCACTGAATTAACCACAGGTGGAAACCAATCAAGATGTCTAAAATTCTGATTTCACTTTCTCATTATGGGGTATTGAGTGGAGATTGATGGGGAAAAACAAAATATGAAAAAGAGCTCACCTTCTGTGACTTTAAAGTGGTTGGTCCACAAAGGACATTTATTACCTATCCATAAGATTGGTTTGGATGGGGGCCTCTGACCAGTACAGCTAGAGATATGGGCCTGGTCTTGTTTGAAAGCTTTTAAGTAATACCAGTATCACAGCATTATATCCATTACATTGGAAGATATAGCTATTAGAAATCAGGATGTCAGAGAATGCAGTTGAAGGTGAAAGTAAACAGGTTTCACTTATTTTGCCCAAACTCTATCTCTAACAGTGGTATTGTCTGAAAGCTTGAAATGGCAGCTATGAGCAGCTAAAGCAGCTCTCCCCTCTTATGTTTTGTTTGCTTTTGGCATAGGCAGCAGCAAACCCCTGTTTTCCAGCAGAATAAAAGCACTTTTTTTAGACATGGAATAAAGACACAAAGTACACACAGGTATGTTTGGAATGTGCAATCTTTTATGGGGCAGTGCTGCTAGCTTTATATAGGTGAAATTTCTATGGGTGTGCACCATTCTTTATAACAGGAGTAGATGCTGGAAGCTGTAAATCACTTTTTTATGATGAGGACAAGAGCTTCTTCAGGGTCATGTATAGTACACCCTGTACCAGAAAAATACCACGGATCCGCCCTCACCTGACATTCAAAGAAGCAGCTCACCTTGGCAGAGGTAGAGGGTAATACAGAGCATGTAGTACCACACTGTACTGTAAGGATGAGCTGCTAGATAACCAGTACAGGTGTTTTACCAGTGAATTGGCCATGTTGATTGGTTGAGTGAGTCTGAGGCATTGTATGTTCAGTCTAGTTTCAGCTTTCAGCCCAGGAAAAACCATTGTATCTTGAGAATATTGTATCTTGAGGGATCACTGAGTACAGTATTTATTTTTTATCCTTGTGTTCTAAGAACCATAACCTTTTGATGTCTCCATCAACATTGCCGTACGTTGGCTTATTTTTTTTAATACCACCATTTCGGGGTACATATAATGCATTGAAAAAATATTTTTATAATATTTTGGGAGGGAATGAAGAAATTCAGTAATTTCCCAATTTTTTGGCTGTGTTTTTAGGTTTCTTTTTTTGTGTTGGTAATGCACTATAAATGGCTTATTATCTTTATTCTGCTGGCCAATAAAATTACACTGATACCTAATTTAGACCTGTTCCACACCTGCATTTGGCAGATCCACCAAACTGATGGAATTCCATCCTATCCAATATGGCGATTCTCGTCCGACCAGTTCTCTGCGTGTTTCCGGGTTGTGACCAGATCTCTCCGGTCTCTCTGGGTTGTGACCAGATCTCAATTCACGTGAAATACAAGTTATACTAAAGTTTTTCCCACAAAACCCGCTGGGTTCAGCTGTGTCAGGTAGCGTCCAGCAGGGATCCAGACATCTCTAGCAGGCTACTCCTTGCCAGACCAGCCTGCCGGGGATGTGAAACGCATATGTGAAACAAGCTTTATATGGTTTACTTATGTTTTAAAATTTTGCACACTAAGAACTCAAAACATTTTTTTTTCTTTTATGTTACCAACTTGTGGAGCCACAGTTTTATTATTTTGGTGGAGTTTTATTGAGGCTTTTTTTGTGAGATGAGTAGGTATTTTCATTTATACCATTCTCAGTTGTATACAACTATTTAAAGAGGACTCCTCTCCGGACATGTCAGTTTTAATAGCTTCATGTATTCCCCATGTAATAACAATTCTGGAGCATCTATTCTTATTGCTCTATGTTCTGCCATTCCTTTATTATTTCTACTAGAAGGTATGAATGAATTGCTAGCAGTCTGCAGTAAAGGTACAGAGGGGAGGTGACCAGTTGGGGGTGTGAATCTGCACAGACTCACTCTATCCAATCAGTGCTGTCATTTTCAGATTGTGCAGGTTCACACCCCCAACTGGTTACCTCCCGTCTGTACCCTGACTGCAGACTGCTAGCAATTCATTCTAGTAGAAATAATAAAGGAATGGTAGAACATAGAGCCATAAGAATAGATGATCCAGAATTGTTATTACATGGGGAATGCATGAAGCTTAGAGATGAGCGAACGTGCTCGAAACGAGCACTGTACTGCTCGGCTCCCCTGCGCTCGCATGGGCGCAGGCAGCCGCTTCCGTCCTCCTCAGGAGGACTGAAGCGGCTTCCTGCGCCCATGCGAGCGCAGGGGAGCCGAGCAGTACAGTGCTCGTTTCGAGAACGTTTGCTCATCTCTAATGAAGCTATTAAAACAGGCATGTGAGTGGTGACAGTTCCTCTTTAAATCACTTTTTATCTGTTGTTTTGTGTGATAAGACTGACAAAAAATTCTGGATTTGTATTTTATTTTACGCTGTCCATCATGTGAGTTAAGTAATTTTTTTTTATAGTTCAGATCATTACAGACCTGCCAGTACCAATTATTGTAGGAGTTTTTTTTTATTGTTTCCACTAGATTACACACATAGTACTTTGCAATGCCTTTGTATTGTAGTATGATATATCTGGGGCTGTTCACATCTCGTTTTTGTTGTGCGTCAAGCGTATATATTTGTATGGAAACGTATAGATTGACATACCCATAGACTGTAATTTGGCAAACAGTTTCACTGTTTACATTTCTGTACTTATTATCTTTATTCTGCTGGCCAATAAAATTACACTGATACCTAATTTAGACCTGTTCCACACCTGCATTTGGCAGATCCACCAAACTGCTGGAATTCCATCCTAGCCATAAGAATAGATGGAAACGTATGGATTGACATACCCATAGACTGTAATTTGGCAAACCGTTCAAAAGTGCATACTTTTGACTCAGTTTGTCACTGTTTACATTTCTGTACTTTTAGTAACATAGTAACATAGTAACATAGTTTGTAAGGCCGAAAAAAGACATCTGTCCATCCAGTTCAGCCTGTTTTCCTACAAGTTGATCCAGGGGAAGGCAAAAAACCCTGTGAGGTAGAAGCCAATTTTCCTCACTTTAGGTCCTGTTTCAGGACAGAAAAACGTAGCTTACCATGCTTTTCTGTCCTGCAAAAAAAATAATGATCTATCCATTAAACGTATCAGTTTTTTTCAGATAATGCCTTCAAATCTTTATTTTAAAAAAAGAAAGGTTTCACAAAAACGGATAAATTTTTTGTTAAAAAAAAAAAGCGGACACAAACATATTGAAACATATTCACATTCGTGAAACATATACTTTAAAAGCGTAGATAACCACAAAATTGCATACATTTGTATATGTTTTTTTGAAACATAAAATTGAAATTTGAAATTGTGTCCTGGGGGCCGAGACACTGACAGAGCGAAGCCTTTGCCTCTATCCAACCGCATAGTTGGCCGCGGTGACTATAGAGCATGGCATCTAAGGGGTTGAAACTGTCAGGATCACAGTTATCTTTGATCCTGCCAGCCGCACCAGGAGTTGGGCTATGTAAGAGCTCATGCACACCGTACGCATTCCGTATTTTGCAGAACAGAACAGCTGGCCCCTAATAGAACAGTACTATCCTTGTCCGTAATGCGGACAATAATAGGACATGTTCTATTTTTTTGCAGAACGGAAAAACAGACATACGGAAATAGAATGCACACGGAGTTTTTTTGCGGACCCATTCAATGAATGGTTCCACGTAAGATGCGCAAAAAACGGAACGGACATGGAAAGAAAATATGTTCGTGTGCATGAGCCCTCATACAGCTCCTCTTCTGCTTCTGATCTCGAGGGCTCTTTGTAAAATGGATAGCGGAAACCAGTATCCAACTGAAGCATACATTTTAGCTGCTCAACAACCAGCTAACAGTCTGCCTCCTCCCCTTATTTTTCCCTGGCATTTTAGTAAGTACTTGTGTTCCTCATAACATAACATCTTTTCTTAGAACTTCATTGTGCTGTGAAATATATGAATAAACTGACAACTGGATTTTACAGGTTAGGGTGTGTGCCCACATAGGTTGATGCTGTCCAGTCAGTGCTGAAAGTTTCTGATTGTGTAAGGACACACCCTTTTGCCAAGGGGAAACATGCAGTTATCAAAGTAGTTATCAAAGTAGTTATCAGAATATAGGTGGAATAATAGAGGAATGGCACAATTTACTTTTACTAGAAAAGTTAATCCAAAATTATTTTATTAGAAATACAAGTATTTACTAAAATAGACATGCACAGAGGGTAAATACACCAGGTCATGTAATATTATTTTACTTCATATTTGATCTTCATTTTATCACATACATTAATAAAAATTGGATTTCCAGCATTTTGCTTTCTCCCAGTTATCATATTACCATTCTATTTCTCCATAACCGGACCGCCTTTGTGTAATTCAGTTAAAATGACCATGGAACATCTAATCTACAAGTAGTGTGTTTGTGCAATCCACAGATTGTGTGTACAGATGCTGTTGATAAATTTACTTTTAAGCTCACACATAAGTAGAGACTTTTTATTTTTAATTCACCCTGAAATGATGAGTTCACAGACAGATATGACTGGGTGACCAGTCGCTTATGGTGCTTCATAATTTTAACTCTGATAAATTCCAAATTCAGAGTTATGAGTAGTCACATCTTATCTCTTTTCTCAGTGACTGGTTAATTGGGGTGGTGGGGTTAATCTAAATTAAAACTTAAACTAATAGAGGTCAGTAAGGCAACAGAAACACCTGAGTAAAACAAATGAGGCTGCCAGCCGTAACTTTATCTTGGCTGGCTCCCAGGAGGCGATTGGCAGAGAATTAAAGTCGCTGTGGCGTTCTGTAAAGGTGAATAATGGGCGACACTTGTCAGCACACAGCGTCTCCACAAATGTCCCAGATTGCAGAACTTCCTTGCCAACTGCTGCCATCCGTATAGAGTGAATGAGCACGAGAACAGTTGTCAACATCTGGCAGCACAGCAAGGAATGGGTGCAAGGCTGGGGAACCCTGCAGATTCTAAGTATGGTGCTTGAAGCTGTGGAGGCTTTAATCACTTACCACTACTTGGCAGCCGGCAGCAGCATATTCCAGCCTCGTTCATCACAAGCGGACATCTGCTGAGCCGTAAGGCAGCTACGCATTCATTTTCTTTTCTTGCCTCCCAACCCCCTTGCTCTTGCAGCCACCCCAACCACTATTATACACAAACACCACCTTGACCAGCCCCTCCTTCTGTTTCATTCCCCCACAAGTATTCCTTGGGAAAGATAATCTGTAAGATTACCACTTAAATGTGTGCTGGTAATTGTAGAGAGATGGGCCCTGACAGACACAGTATAGCACCTGTTCAGTTGACCGGGTTCATTTCTTCTGCTGAGTGGGATTAGGCAGAGATTCAACAATAAGGAGAAAGAAAAGTGCTTTATATTTTGTCACCTCGTGCCTGAAACCAGTTGTGCCTCCTTTATCTCAGGACAGTCCTCTTACATACTATGCAGTGCACCCCAGAAATGAAGCTGGGGAGGAGGGCATTATTCAGGTACTCAACATCTACATTATCTTTCAGGAGTATTTATTTTGGCTTTAAACATTACAAATTCATACATTTTTTTTTCTGCTCACAGCCCTTTGTCATACATTTTTCATGTAGTAACCTTCATGTATGTATTTTATTTTCAAATTAAAAGGACAAAATTGCCTTTTTGGGATATTTTGACCTCACGATATGGCCATTGGCTTACTAGGTGGTTGTCAGGAGGAAGCTTGTATAGATGTGCAGTAGGCACTGGCCATTTATGAGTTAAAGATGGCTGTGTTCAGTGTTCACACATCAGAGCTTAATGCTCAGCATGATTTACTCACACTTCCTAGTTAATTATTAGACATAGGGAGACATCATATATCATTCTCAAAAGAATATATTGAGTTTTGACGAGAGATATTTTTGTTTTGACTAATGCATTCAAGAGCATAAAACAGGATGATAAATGGAGCGTCGAGGTGAGGAGGAGGGTGGGATATTATACCCTTCAATACAGGTTTTGCTAAATTCCGTATACGTTTCTTTTAGATGCTTTCTTAGCATATAAATGCCTCACATTTGATTGTTAGACTCAGGGATTTGTAATACTACAGGCTTGGAGAAATGTGGTGGGTGAAAGCACATTATTTTACAACTTGACATTGTTCTGGTTCCTGTTACTTGGGGCTGACGAGGGTGTGAGCATTGTACTGTGATGAGATTGAAAACGGTCTAGTATGCCGGATACTTTCCACATTCGTGCTGCCGTGCCACAAATTATAGGACATGTCCTGTTCTTGTCCATTTTGCGGAGAAGAATACGCATTTTGATAATGGGGCACTCAAAAAGTGCGAGATGCACACAGCCGGTATATGCATTTTGTGGACCCCAAATGGATACATCAATCTCAATGTAGCCTTAATGTAGCAAGTGATACATAATAGTGTACAACCACTGACAATAATTAGGTGAGGTATAGGACACTTATCATATAAGCTTTGCAGCGGGGGTTCACACATCTGTCTAATTAAATACATCTAGTATTCTTATTAGGCTCATATTTTGTGAAGAAATATTTTTCATCTGTGTACTTTTACAAGATACAGCTCTTTCCATGTAAATCTGTTCTGCTACATCTCCTCCTCATGTCTGTCACACCTACCTAGTTCTTTTCTGATGTAGTCGTCTACAAATGGCGTGTGTATATTACTATACGTTTTACATTTAGGCTGTTGCACACTGTTACAGCACTGAAGTAGAGATGTACTTGTGAGCATGGTTACGGAATTGCTTGCTTGTTATAAACGAGTAGGGGCGTAGCTATAGTGGAAGCGGCTGCTTTGGGAACCACCCAGAAGGAGGACTAAAAGGTTTTGTCTGGGACCCCTCAACAGTATTATACAATGACATTATGTACAGAGACACTGTAGCAAACGGACAGAGTGGCTGCCGGGCCTCGCCTGAGAGTGATCTTGTCTAGCCACAGGAGTGGGGGTTGCAAAGAAGTTGCTGTGGGGCCCACCTTTAGAAATTTGCTGTGGGGCCCAGTCATTTCTAGTTACACCGCTGTAAATGAGCATCAGATTCCTGTGTGAACCCCCTTCTTCTCCAAACCCTTTAGTAATATATGCCCTCTTCTGCTTCTTCATGAGACAAAAGGAATGGTGGAATGTCTACAGACAACCAGGTTCATCACCATGTCCCATGTTGGGAGAAAGTGTTTCGGGCTTTATAACTCATAATGTCCTGAGCACAGGTGCTCATCTAATAATCAAAACTGGTGCAAGGGAAAACTGGCTTAGTTGCCCATAGCAACCAATCAGATTGATCTTTTCATTTTCCAAAGAAGCGTTTAAAAATGAAAGGATTCTGAATGGTTAACATGGACAACTAAGCCAGTTTTCCTTTGCATCAGTTTTGACCAGTCTCCCCCATTTAATCTGTTTATTAGGAGTCTGTGCACTCATGTATGTACAGACTTTCATCATCTTCTGTACAGTCTCTGCTCTGTGTTATGTGATCCCTCAGTGAGAAGTTCCCACAGTTTTCATGTCTTATGATTTTTCATTGCGTTCACATGTGATTAGTTGTGCACACTTCATTCGCCAGGTATAGGGGGAAAGAAGCATATTATAAGTGCTGAAAGATTATCTTTTCTAATATGTATTTCAGTTTATCTCATCAGAACTCCCCATTCAGAATAAAGCCACCATGACAATCAACCCCTGGGTTCCCCAAGCAAATCTATGATTTTTCCTAGGGGAAGCCATACATTTCTCCTGCATAAGCTACTGGAGGGGTAACTTATGATTGCCATTTAGCTGAAACATGGACTGTTAAAGTCTTTTAATATAGGAAGTGCTTTCAGAGAGCAGCTCTCCATTGTGGCTCATTACAGGGGTCTCAAGATGCCCTAGATCAGTGATGGCAAACCTTTTAGAGACCGAGTGCCCAAACTGCAACCCAAAACCCATGTATTTATCGCAAAGTGCCACCACGGCAATTTACCCTGAACACTACAGTCCCATATAGTATATCTTCCATGTACTTTATTATTTAGCTATAATATCCTTCCTACATTTAGTGCACTGCCTGTGCTGTTCATAGTGCGCCCTGCGCTGATAAAGTGCAGGAAAAGTCTAAGGCATAGTGCTACACCACAGACTTTTTCCAGGGTGCGGGTGCCCACAGTCAGGACTCTGAGTGCCGCCCTTGGCACCCGTGCCATAGGTTCGCCAACACTGCCCTAGATGTATGGGGGTTGGCTGGATGAGACATCCCATTTAATTGTATGGCATTGAATTGCAGAAAAAAGCCACCAATAAGTACATGCCTCCATTCATGTGATCTTGGGGGGCCACTGTGTTCAGACCCCCGATTGGACACTTATTTCCTATCCTGTGGATAGTGTTTGTGATAGGACAACCCCTTTACATTCCAGAGATCCTCTTTAAAGAAGTCCCTCAACCTTTCAGAAATTCAGCTGCTTAGTAATGAAACATGAAGAGCAACTTTGCAATATGAAGCTTATTTCTTTCCAATTCTCGGAATGCACCCTAAGAAATAGATGTTTCATTCTGGTCTCCAGGTGCAAGTATGGTATATACACATTATCAGGCCCTAGAAATGTTAATATGCAGCTTTACTAGCTTATATATTTAGTCTCTTAAAACAAAACATAGAAAAATCACAATTAAGTAGATTTGTATGTAAGGAACAATCACTTAATACAGAATATAATTATCACTAAAAGTGTTTTTTTTACCTACCATGACAAAAAAGCTTCATTTATAATAATGAGTAGGACGTCTTGTGCCATGTACTAAGATGCAGAACCATGTGTTGTGGGTTATTTGTATTTTTGAAGAGAATACAGTGAAAAGTAAAGAATCAGAAATGGCAATGCAATTTTAGAAATGGCTGTGTTATAGGGGGAAATGTATTATCCTTTTGGTTTACTGAACTTTTAGATCTAATTAGTATAAAGTGGTTTTATTTGTGATAATTCATGATTCAATGTTTAAATCTTTTCAGTTATTGCGAGAATTGATAGAGCGTAAGACAACCTCCCTGGATCCCAATGACCAAGTGGCCATGGGCAGGTAAGTGTAAGAAATTAACAATCTGTTAAATGTTACCATCAGAGCTGTCTGTTCAACAGAAAAAAAGTAGGAAAGCTCAAAGGTCAAGCACAATTATATGAGCCATAAAGACTGGATAAAACCATTCTTGACATTAATCATGGCCAGTAAAATTTTCCGATGATATCATAGCCATTATTTTTCAGGAGAAATTTCATTCAGTCTGTTTCAAATGCTATAACTGAGTTGTCCCTTTTTCCACCCTGCAGTGGTGTAGTGCTGATATATGATGGCACAAAGTCCTCATTAATGGAAACCATATATTCTAATATCATGCAGGATGAGTACACTTTGTTGAAATTTTAAGACTGCAAGACGTGTTTGTCTGGTTGTTTAGGTTTTAAAGTAATATGTAGTATTTTATTATTAAAGATTCTTTGACAGTGTAATACAGTGTGTACACAGTGTAATGGTTTTGATCATTTCTGAGCATAAACCTTGCACTGTTCTCCTTTTTACCTAGTATTTCTCTAGTATTTAGAGGTTTTCCTTGTAAAGTAGGTGATGAACTATGCTAAGATATGACATTACTTACTTAGCTATGGTGGCCCAACTGCCAAGACCACCACTGATGCTTACAATGAGTTAACCCCTTAATAACCAGACTGTTTTGGTCCTTACTGACCAAGCATTTTTCTTCCCTTTTTCATCGTCGCCTTGAGGGCTTGTTTTTTGCGGGACAAGTTGTAATTTTTAATAGCACCATTTTGGGGTACACATTACTTTCTGATTAACCTTTATTAACCTTTATTGCAGTTGTTTTTGTTCTGATTGGAGGGGATCCGACACCCGGGACCCCCACCGATCACCTGTTTGAGAAGGCAGCCATGCTCCGGGGACACTGCAGCCTTCTTTCTGCTTACCGCAGGCCCAGTAACGTCACGACTAGTATCACTGGCCTGGGCGTGGCTAAGCCCTGTTGAATGGAGCTTAGCCGTGCCCAGTGCAGTGATACTAGTTGTGCGGTAAACCGAAAGACGGACGCGGCGCTCCTGGAGTACCGCTGCCTTCTCAAACAGGTGACGGGCGGGGGTCCCGGGTGTCAGACCCCTGCCGGTCAGATGCTGATGATCTATTCAGAGGATAGATCATCAGTTTAAAACAACTGCAGAACCCCTTTAACGGTTTCTGGGAGGGAGATGGGAAAAACAGCAATACTGCCACTGAGTTTTTACATTATAAATTTTACAGTGTTCATATTTTGGTTTAAATAACATTATATCTTTATTCTCTGGGTCAGTACAATTACAGTGATATCAAATACATATAGTTTTTATTATGTTTTAGTACTTTTGTGCAATAAAACCCCTTTTTTCTTTTTAAAAAGGAAGAAAACCTTTTTGCATTGGCGCTTCCCAAGACCCATAACTTTTGTATGTGAGGGCTTGATTTTTGCAGGGCCACTTGTAGTTTTCATTGGTATCATTTTGCAGTAAATTACGCTTTTTGATCGTTTGTTATTCCGTTTTTTCGGCGGCAAGTGAGCATAAACGAGCAATTCTGTCATTTTTTTTTTTTATGGCGGTCACCATAGGGGATAATTTACATGATATTTATGTACTGTGGGTTGTTATGAACGCGGCGATACTAAACATACGGGGTTTTTTTTTTTTTTTTCATTAAAGAGAGTATTTTCACTGGGGAAAAAAGCATATTGTTTATTTACTGGAATTGTTTAATTTAATACTTTTTTTTCTTTTTTTTCTATATATAATAGTCCAAGGGTACTGTTGTTTTACTGATGACATGCATTTTTCCTTCCCATGTGCATAACCTTACATTTGTCAGTGTTAAACCTCATCTGCCACTTCTCTGTCCAAGCCTCCAATCTATCCAGATCCATCTGTAGCAGTGTACTGTCCTCTTCTGTGTTAATTACTTTGCACAGTTTAGTGTCATCTGCAAAACTGATATTTTACTGTGAAAGCCGTCTACAAGGTCATTAATAAATATATTGAAGAGAATAGTGCCTAATACTGACCCCTGTGGTACCCCACTAGTGACAGTGACCCTGAGTGTGTACCGTTAATAAACAACCTCTGTTTTGTATCACTGAGCCAATTACTTACCCACATACAGTCATTTTCTCCCAGGCCAAGCATTCTCATTTTATATACTAACCTTTTATGTGGTACCGTGTAAAATAATTTGGAGAAGTCAAGATATATGCTATCCATTGACTCACCCCAATCCAGTCTACAACTTACCTCTTCATAGAGGTAAAATGCACTCACTGGACTCCGGTGCTCACTCACATAATGGAGACGACTCAAAGAAGAGTCCAGTGAGTGCATTTTACTGCAGGTTTGTGGGAGCACAGCGTCGGAATGGAAGTGAGTATGAAGATAAAACTTTCCTAATCTGATTCAGCATCACTTACACTATACAACGCTTACTCTAGTTCAGGGGGTGTTTCGGAGATGACAGGTTCCCTTTAAACAGATCCATGCCGTTTAATATATCTGGATGCATCAGTCCGTCCGGATATGGTTGTATTAAATCAAAACTGAACTAATGACAAACAAACAAAAAAAAAAAAAAGATCCAGCAGGAAAATCAATGTAAGTCAATGGTGCCAGATCTGTATTTTTTGTTTGTTCAGTTTTGAACACATTCCATTTCTCAAAACGTGCACAAAATCACAGCTTGCTCCGGCAACAAAACAGAACGGATGCCTTCTTATGCATCCTGATCATTTTTGCCCCCTTTGGCAATGAATGGGGATAAAACTGATTCATTTAATTCCGGTTTTAAGATTTCCTGCAGACTGTATGTCAACTGCCCAGTCATAGCTATCATCCAGCCATGTCTCAGTTATTTCCATTATGTCATAGTTTTCTTCAGGCATTACTTCTTCCAGTTTTATTGGTCAGGCTTCTGGCATTAGTGTACATACATTTCCTTATGAACAGTTCTTATCCCTCCTTCCACCCCCCACCCCCCCTCCATTCCATTTCCTTGCCCCAGGTCACTCTCTTTCCCTTCTATAATTTAATTAATCTCCCTCCAGTCCTTAGTTTAAACTATCCATCTCCTCCTCCAAACAGCTACATCTTCCCCATTGAGGTGCAGCCCATCCCTACGATAGAGCCTGTAGCTGACAGAGAAGTCAGTCCAGTTCTCCATGAACCCAAACACCTTCTTCCTACACCAGTTCTTGAGCCACTTGTTAACCTCCCTAATCTCCCGCTGCCTTTTGTGTGGTTTGTTGTACAAGTAGTGTTTCAGAGAATGCCATGACATTGCTTTTATTTTTGTTATTGCTATTGTGACTGGTACTACTTTATGTGCAATAAAAACATGGAAATATGGCAGAGGTCTGATATAGTTCATAATTTTAGGGTACAATATGTGACAGCTATATGCCACAATATGACTTTTGTGTTCTGTTTTTTTTTTTTTTTGTGTGTGTATTTCATGCACGTTGTGCGGTGCAGATCTCATCTCATGATGTCTTACAAAATCATATGTATTGCTATGACATTTGTAGTTCCACATTTGCAACACACATTTAAATTTCCTTTCTATTGTGTTATTGGGTAAGTGTGACCTTTTTTTGTTTGTTTGTTTTTTTAGCAAAAACTGGAATTGTGGAAAAAAATCTATTTTATATGCTTGTTTTTTCGTTTTAATCTACTCCACACCACGGTTAAAATATGTATTCATAATGGTGTTTGGTTCACATGTTGGAGTAGCTTTTAAAACCTCTTGCTCTTTGCCAGGGCAGGTAGCTATACCCTTTATTGATTAACCATTGATCATCTCCATAATTATTATTTAACTCTCTAATTTAATCTGTACTGCTAAACTCCCTAGACGAAAGTTAATTATTGCTGAAAAGAAGATCACTTGTTTATGGTGTAAGCTAGCATTTGCTGTGATTTTACAGTGTGTTCAGTGCTGTTCTAGAACTCTACACTTGGAATAAAATCCGCACACATAGAAAATGTTCAGATATACAGAATTTGCAGTACCAGTTTCCTTTAAATTGACTTAATCAAATATGGAATATAGCAGTACTTCCTTTCTTTACTTGTACCTTGCAATGTTTTATTAAAAAAATAATAATAAATTGAGTAAAATACAGTTGTTTGTATATTGCATGCAAAGACTGTAAATAAACACAGATTTTTTTTTTTTTTTGTATTTAGCATTGAAGCAATTACTGGGTGTATGCAGTTACACCTGACTAGAAGTGAGGATTGAGTTGTAAATGGTCTACCTGTGACATTATGCTAGAATGCCTTGCTTTCTGAAGCAATATTGGAAATATATTAAGAGACTAACATTTTCCTGTGTTCTGCTGAGCTTGCACCTCTTGTATCCAATCTTCTAGGCAGTGGCTTGCTATTCAAAGGTTGAGAAGCAAGATCAAGAAGAAAGTAGACACCAAAGCAAGCAAAGGGAGAAAAGTGAGGTAAGGGTAACATGACTGCTCTGTGAAGGTTTGTAGAAATCCCAAGTGATCCAAGTAATGGAAAAGAAATACACAACATTTAGAAAATAATAAAAAAATATTTTGAGACATTGAAAACAATGTCAATACATTCAATTGGATAGGAACATAGCATGCATTGTTTCTGTCAGGTATCACAAATGGTTGTAAAATAATGGGATTGACTGTAACAGTGACCTGAGCATATGTACAATACAGACCAAAAGAGAAGAGTTTTTTTGTATTTTCATGACTATGAAAATTGTAGATTCACACTGAAGGCATCAAAACTATGAATTAACACATGTGGAATTATATACTTTATACTGTAATTATAACAAAAAAAGTGTGAAAACTGTAAATGTCTTATATTCTATGTTCTTCAAAGTAGCCACCTTTTGCTTTGATTACTGCTTTGCACACTTTTGGCATTCTCTTGATGAGCTTCAAGAGGTAGTCACCGGAAATGGTTTTCACTTCACAGGTGTGCCCTGTCAGGTTTAATAAGTGGGATTTCTTGCCATATAAATGGGGTTGGGACCATGAGTTGTGTTGGGCAGAAGTCAGGTGGATACACAGCTGATAGTCCTACTGAATAGACTGTTAGAATTTGTATTATGGCAAGAAAAAAGCAGTGGCCATCATTACTTTAAGAAATGAAGGTCAGTCAGTCCGAAAAATTGGGAAAACTTTGAAAGTGTCCCCAAGTGCAGTCGCAAAAACCATCAAGCGCTACAAAGAAACTGACTGACATGAGGACCGCCCCAGGAAAGGAAGACCAATAGTCACCTCTGCTGCAGAGGATAAGTTCATCCGAGTCACCAGCCTCAGAAATCGCAGGTTAACAGCAGCTCAGATTAGAGACCAGGTCAATGCCACACAGAGTTCTAGCAGCAGACACATCTCTACAACAACTGTTAAGAGGAGACTGTGTGCAGCAGGCCTTCATGGTAAAATAGCTGCTAGGAAACCACTGCTAAGGACAGGCAACAAGCAGAAGAGACTTGTTTGGGCTAAAGAACACAAGGAATGGACATTAGACCAGTGGAAATCTGTGCTTTGGTCTGATGAGTCCAAATTTGAGATCTTTGGTTCCAACCACCGTGTCTTTGTGCGACGCAGAAAAGGTGAACGGATGGACTCTACATGCCTGGTTCCCACCGTAAAGCATGGAGGAGGAGGTGTGATGGTGTGGGGGGTGCTTTGCTGGTGACACTGTTGGGGATTTATTCAAAATTGAAGGCATACTGAACCAGCATGGCTACCACAGCATCTTACAGCGGCATGCTATTCCATCTGGTTTACGTTTAGTTGGACCATCATTTATTTATCAACAGGACAATGACCCCAAACACTCCTCCAGGCTGTGTAAGGGCTATTTGACCAAGAAGGAGAGTGATGGGGTGCTACGCCAGATGACCTGGCCTCCACAGTCACCGGACCTGAACCCAATCGAGATGGTTTGGGGTGAGCTGGACCGCAGAGTGAAGGCAAAAGGGCCAACAAGTGCTAAGCATCTCTGGGAACTCCTTCTCTGTTGGAATACCATTTCAGATGACTGCCTCTTGAAGCTCATAAAGAGAATGCCAAGAGTGTGCAAAGCTGTAATCAAAGCAAAAGGTGGCTACTTTGAAGAACCTAGAATATAAGACATATTTTCAGTTGTTTCACACTTTTTTGTTAAGTATATAATTCCACATGTGTTAATTCATGGTTTTGATGCCTGCAGTGTGAGTCTACAATTTTCATAGTCATGAAAATACAGAAAACTCTTTGAATGAGAAGGTGTGTCCAAACTTTTGGTCTGTACTGTATATGATTTGTGTGTGAATCAGCCCAGTTGTCCAAATTTCAAGTGCAATTAGTGGGTTACCCATTTCTAGTTATTTGTAGTTCATGTATACTGTCAACTATTACAGGGCCATGCAATTTTCTGTTTTCGTTTTTTAATCCCAGCCTTCCAGGAGCCATAACATTTTTATTTTAACTTCTTAACATAGGAAAAAGAATCAGCCTCTCTGGTGGCCGGGACCACGGGAGCGCACATAGGCTAGTTCTTTTTCCTATGTTGTGCAAACATGACCACCACTGATGGATTGCAGGATGGTCTGTAACCATGGAAACAAGCAGTGTATAATGTGATGGAAAAATGAATCCAGCCAGCAAAGGAAGCAATATGGACAATAACAATACATTAGTACAGAGATCTCAAACTCGTGGCCCTCCAGCTGTTGTAAAACTACAACTTCCATCATGCCTGGAGAGCCTACAGCTATTGGGGCATGCTGGGAGTTTTAGTTTGGCAACAGCTGGAGGGCCGGGAGTTTGAGATCCCTGCATTAGTAAGTGCCTAGTATTAACTTTCTCTACATGATAAATACCATTTACTGAAGTGAGACAACCCCTTTAAGGTACTCCAAGATAGCATCTCTTAGAAAACCTTCAGTTCACCCAGTTTTTCCTGTTACTTTCTAATGGCTCCATTTTATATTGCATGCAATGTAGTGGTAAGCTGGAAAAAAAATTGCTAATGGGGTGAAAAAAACGGAACTCCACCACGTTTTTATGGGTTTTGTTTTTACGGCATTCCATATGCAGTGAAACTTACTTGTTACTTTCATTCTCTGGGTCAATACCATTACAACAATACTGGTATTTGTATAGTTTTTCTTGTGTTTTAATACTGAAAAAAAACTTTGTAAAAATGTATTTTTTCTCTTTATCACCATATTCTGAGCCTCATAGCTTTTTTATATTTACATCTATGGAGTTATCAGAGTCCATTTTTTGCGGGGTGATCTGTACTTTTCATTGATAACATTTTAGCTTGTATGTGACTTTTTGATCACTTTTTATTCAGTTTTTGAGGGGAGATGAATTGACCAAAAATGGCAAATTGGCCAGATTTAATTTTTTTTTTATGTTGCACCATATGGATAAAATATTTTTATCATGCAAGCTCAAGCCTATCATTTTAGGGTAACAGCTTCCCCAATCTCAGCCGGGGTAAGCTGATACCGCCTCCCACATTTTCACTACTGAGATGTCGTGGTCACGTTTGACAGCATCTAAGGGGTTTAAGTGTCTGCAGTTTGCAAAACAGCAGAAACCCGGTGGGTATGGTACCCACTGCTCTCACGAACAGACACCATATTAAAATTGCCAATTTCCGCTATACGTGTATGGTGCTGGTCATCAATGGGTTAACAGATCTGTAATAAATAAATGTATATAAGAAAACTGGGAGGAGGCAGGACATGCTGATCCACAAGGTGATTTGCAAAATAATTTCAATGACAACTGAAAAACTTTACTTTTACTGTGTACTTTGCTATCACAGTATATGGTTCTGAATTTGAACAATGACAAAGGATAATGAACGCAAGACATTTTGCAATTGCAATATTTTAAAACGTGTACAGTGACCAGACAGCCTTCAAGTAGCACTAATCATGGAGATGTCTTTCTGATAAAAATGATTGCAGGTAATGTCAAAGTTTCTACAGTTCATTCAAGCTGAGGCTTTTTAGTAAAGCCTCCTTCTTAGGATTTGGTCTGCATAAGGGTGGTTTTCACTGTTATTTCAGCAACCACCATCACTAATAAATTTTCTTAGACATTGCCGCACTTCTCTTGAACTCTGTGCAATGCCGCCGTGATGCCAGTAAATGTTCCTGTATGTAACTTTAAGACAGTGTTGATGCATAGTGGTTTAATATAATCCAGTGAATAAACCAGATGGTAGTGCATTTTCTGCTAAACTATTACTATTGTTTAATTGGCATAGAACACATTTATATGCTATTTTTATCTACTCATAAGTCACAAGAAGCTTCAGTGTCCACAATCTTCCTTGGTTGCAAGCACATCAGAGAGAAAGTCATGCAAGTCAGTCTGGGTCAGTTGTGGCATAGTAATTTTTAAGATTGATGTTCTCGGATAATTTATTAAAAGAGGAAAGAGCTGCTTTGTTGGCCTGAGAAGCCTGTAATTATTGGCTATCAATATTCTTTTTTGTCAGCATCACACATAATTGGATGTATTCATGATTCAGTCAAAAGCCGCTGACAACATCACACAACTGAGTCACACTCTCAAAGCCTTTGAAATAATGCAGACTATTTCAGTGTGTGTGACATGGACTGTACTCGTTCACCGTGAGATCAAGGTCCTACCGTAGCAATCTTATTACCCAGCTCCGGATGACAATTGAACAGTCTGGGCCAGATCATTAGTAGCAGAGCGGTGAACAAAATGTTCAGTTACAATTTGAGCAAAACATCCTTCCTCAGTGAAAAGTTTAAGCATGTTTTACTTTATATCCAGAAAGATGCAAATAAAGGATTTAGAGAGAAAATGTCATGGATTTCCAGATCTCATTCTGTAGCCTATATACATGAAATTGCATTGTAGTGTTTATTTCTGTGCAAAATTACAAAATCTGTGGTCAATGGTATTTGTAAAACAACAAACACAACATTTTTTCATACAAATCAAGCAGATCTCAGTGGAAGGTACCAGTTTTTAGCATGTGAAAAATGGTGGCCTCTAAGGCTGTAGAATAGCATTCATAGTGGCTGTTGGGATGGTTGGGAACCATGGAGAGGAGGAAAGAGAATGTGTCCTGAGAAAATTACCTACTGTTTAAACATTTTTATTTTTTTTTACATTTTCTGCAGTCAAATCTGTATTAAAAAAAAGCTTCATAAAAATCTGACGCGTCATGTTCTGTAGAGTTTACTTTTCAGTAGTCAGCTCATTAGGCAGGATTACAATAAAATATATTATCCAATAGTTTTTTGTTTTTTTTTTACAGGCTAGGGCAGTGCCAAAGCCCCCACCCATTAGTGCAGGTGACATCACCAGTAACACTGCTAGGTGTAAGCCCCTGCGTAGCAGGTGGAAGCAATTGATATTGCAGCTGAAGGCATCTATGTTGGTTGTGTGTTCATATGTGCCCACATTGCTGGGAAAATATGCAAATGAACCTCTAGGAGCAACAGGGGTGTTACCATTAGTCCTAGAGCCTCAGCTCTTTCTGCAACTTCCATACCCTCTGCACTTTGACCGAATCAGGCAGAGAATACAAGTGCTTCTCAATAAATTAAAATATCTTCAAAACTTTTTTTTTCAGTAATTCAATTCAAAAAGTGAAAATCATATATAGTCATTACAAACAGAGTGAACTTTTTCAAGTGTTTATTTATGTTAAAGGGGTTGTCTGAGTTATGAAAACAAATATATAGTACTGTAAATCTGATGGGCAGCAATATATAACTAAGTTAAGCAAGTTTTAGGCAAAAAAAAATATATATTTACTCATTTCCCTGGTTCTTTTCTGGCCTTTGTTTACCTGCAGTAACAGCAATCTCTGCCCCTCACCCCTGCTCTGCAAAGGGAGTGAATACAAGTGCTGCCCTGAGTGAAATGTCTGCTTGCTAGGATACTCAGCAGCATGTTGTATGTGTAGAACTACAAGACCCAGACCCAGCTGTACAATGACACTGCTGATACACACAGAAACTTCTTGTGCAATGCTCTGCAGATCAGTGTCAGCTCTGTGTTTACAGGTTGAGGAGGGCAGATCCTATGTCTCTTCATTCATGTAGCTACAGTTGTAAAGCCTTGAGCCCTGTGTGTGTTCTGACTGAAGGGGTTAATGTTTTATCAGAAAAAGAGAGCAGGAGCCAGCAGGGCGGGGGGGGTGGGGGGGCGCATAGCCAGCACAGATGTCTGGTGTACAGACGCTTATCTGCTTGTGCACGAATATGAGAAGAGCAGGCAGAAAAGCTGACATCACAGGTCATGTGACCCTGAGTGAAATCTGAGAAACCAGCAAGTTCCAACAAAGTGCTGGAAAAGCTGTTATATTTAGTTAGAAACACAGAAATGTTGGCCAAATGAAAAGTATGTATAGTAAAAGCACTCAATACTTGGCTGGGGCTTCTTTTGCATGAATGACTGCATCAATGCGGCGTGACATGGAGGCGATCAACCGGTGGCACTGCAGAGGTGTTGAGGCAGCCCAGGTTGCTTTGATAGCAGCCTTCAGCTTGTCTGCATTGTTGGGTCTGGTGTCTCATCTTCCTCTTGACAATACCCCATAGAATCTCTATGGGGTTAAGGTCAAGCGAGTTTGCTGGGCAATCAAGCACAGTGATACTGTGGTTATTAAACCAGGTATTGGTACTTTTGGCAGTGTGGATAGGTGCCAAGTTCTGCTGGAAAATAAAAATTCCATCTCCAAAAAGCTTGTCGGCAGAGGGAAGCATGAAGTGCTCTAAAATTTCCTGGTAGACGGCTGCACTGACTTTGGTCTTGATAAAACACAATGGACCTACACCAGCAGATGACATGGCTCCCCAAACCATCAGTGATTGTGGAAACTTCACACTTGACCTCAAGCAGCTTGTATTGAGTGCCTCTCCACTCTTCCTCCAGACTCTGGGACCTTGATTTCCAAATGAAATGCAAAATTTACTTTCATCTATGAACACCACCTTTGACCACTGAGAACAGTCCAGTTCTTTTTCTCCTTGGCCCAGGTAAGACGCTTCTGGCATTGTCTATTGGTCATGAGTAGTTTGACACATGGAATGCGACACTTGTAGCCCATGTCCTAGATACGTCTGTGTGTGGTGGCTCTTGAAGCACTGACTCCAGCAGCAGTTTATTCCTTGTGAATCTCCCCCAAATTTAGGAAAGGCCTTTTCTTAACAATCCTATCAAGGCTGCGGTTCTCCCTGTTGCTTGCTTGTGCACCTTTTTCTACCACCCATTTTCCTTCCACTTAGCTTTCCATTAATATTCTTTGATACAGCACTCTGTGAACAACCAGCTTCTTTAGCAATGACCTTTTGTGGCTTACCTTCCTTGTGGAGTGTGTCAGTGACAGCCTTCTGGACATCTGTCAAGTCGGCAGTGTTCCCCATGATTGTGTCGCCTACTGAACCAGACTAAGGGACCTTTTTAAAGGCTTAGGAAGCCTTTGCAGGTGTTTTGGGTTAAAGGGGTATTCTCATCTTGGACAATGGGGGCATATCGCTAGGAGTGAATGGCCGAGCGCGGCCCGCTCTCCATTCACTTCTATGGGGCCGCCGCAAATAGCCGAGCGCTGGCTCGGCTATCTCCGTCGGCTCCATAGAAATGAATAGGAGCGCACTGCGCATGCACGGCCACCACTCCCATTCATTTCTATGGAGCCGACGGAGATAGCTGGCTCGGCTATTTGCGGTGGCCCCATAGAAGTGAATGGAGAGCGGGCCGCGCTTGCGCGGTGCACACTTCTTCACTTTGGGGGCCCCGTTCTCGATATAGGTGCGGGTCCCAGCGGCAGGACCCGCACCTATAGGACAATGGGGGCATATCCTAGCGATATGCCCCCATTGTCCAAGATGAGAATACCCCTTTAACCACTTCAAGTCTGCCCATTGACTATAAATGTCCTTGAGCTTTGCCCCCTGTGTGCAGCACCTGTACATAGAAGCTCCATGACTCAGCTGCCTCCTGACAGCCAAGAACATGGAGCTTTAACCTGAGAACTTTTTTCCTGGTCTCCAGGCTTTTGATCACTCTGACAAGCTGTCAAAGCGATCACAAATGCTTGTACTATCTCACTCTCATTACTGCCGGTCACAGAGCAGTTTACAACTACATATTGGGTGTTTTTGCAAACTTCAGAATCAGGAAAATAAATATTCAGGTTTGATTTGCGGTTTACCCTTGCTATCTTATGGGGAAAATGAATTAAAAATTGAAAATCTGCGAAAAAATATATATATTTTAAATTTCACCTTCCTTCTGTTTTAATTCTTGTGGGAAATCTAACGGGTTAACAAACTTTGTAAAATCAGTTTTGATTACATTGGGGGCTGTAGTTTCTAAAATATGTTCATTTATGGGAGGTTTCTGTTATTTAAGCCCCTCAAAGTCACTTTAGAACTGCAAAGGTCCTTTAAAATTAACTATTGGAAATTTTCATGAAAATCTTAAAAATTACATCTAACGTCCTCAAAAATTAAAATTACATTTCCAAAATTATGCCAACATAAAGTGGACATATGGTGAATGTTCATTAATAACAATTTTATTAGATATCCCTATGCAACTTAAAAGCAGAGCAAAATTGTGATTTTTTTTTTTTTTTCAAAATTTTCAGTAAATTTAGGATTTTTTATAAATAAAGGTAAAATATATTGACTCAAATTTACCATTAACATGAAGTACAATGTGTCACAAGAAAACAGTCTATTAATGGCTTGGATAAGTAAAAGCGTTCCAAAGTTATTACCACATGAAGTGACACATGTCAGATTTGCAAAATTAGGCCTGGTCTTGAAGTGGTTAATTATTCTAATTTTCTGAGATAATGAATTTTGGGTTTTCCTTGGCTGTAAGCCATAATCATCAACATTAACATAAATAAACACTTGAAAAAGTTCTCTGTAATAACTCTATATAATATGTGTTTCATTTTTTTGAACTGAATTACTGAAAAAAAAACAACTTTTTGATATTCTAATTTATTGAGAAGCACTTGTACATCATCACTCCTGGCCCTGTCAAAGTGCAGAGGGCGTGACAGTTGTGTAGAGAGAAGCCTCTAGACAACACCCTGTTGCTCCTAGAGTTTAATGCGTATTTACATGAAAACTTTTTTCTCAGCAATGCGGGCACATATGAACATGGGACCAACACAGATGTCTTCAGCTGCCAAGAGGATATGCAGGAAAAACTATAAGTTTGGTACACATTTCACTGTAATCACACTGACCTGCAAAATAAAGGCAACGTAATTTTTAACACACAGTTGAATGCCTGTAAGATAAGGCCTGTGGTTCTTTGCGTGTCTTCCCGGGGTGTTTTGTGCCTATATGGATAAGGTGACACTGAGAAATTGTGGCATGCGGGCCTCTCCAGGTAGAATATACCAGTATAAATTGCCTTCTTCATCTAGGAATAGTGCTTGTTGTTTATATATTAAGAAATGGAAATTGACCTGTGAAACATTGTGAATGCTATACTTATTTACATGCAGCTGACATTAATATCATGTCAAAATACATTATAAAGGCATTTGCCCTGCATATAATGAAATATAAAGTATAGGAAATTGTAACTTGTTAATGCCTTATAGATAATCTTTTGTTATTGTTGCTTTATGCAGATACCATGTACATAGCAAGTTGGTGAGCTTCATGGCTCCTATTGGCCACAGCACAATGAATGATGAGGCCAGGTGAGTAATAGATGAATAATGTTTATCAAGTGCCTCCATGACAGCATGACATTGACTTGTTCTTCATTCTGCTGTCTTGTTTCTTTTTCTTATCTGTTCACCATTTGTCACAACTGTCATAGTAAGACATTGTCTGAACAAGCCTTAGTCTTCTTACCCAGTAAATATTTTTGTAATAAATAGTATTGAGTGAAACCCTGCAACATCTTCACTTGTTTACTTTTAACTCAAAATCATAAAGAAATCTGACAAAATGGATTCTTAATAAAAGCAGTTATACATATTCCTTCAATGCACGTTCATTCCAAATACAGATAGACTTACAGATCTGGTTGATGTCACAGAATCATTCAGGTGTTGCAGATCTGTCAGAAGAACATAGCGTGGTCTGGCATTTCTGTTTCTGCTTCTGAATGCAGATAAACCACATGCATTCCTGGATCCTTCCCCTGTGTCAGTGATCCAAGCTGGTTTATAATGGTGTTGGGTTTTCCTGACATTGGACCCCTTAGTTCTAGTTTTGCAGCCTCCCTGGTCACTGTGACTGATAATTTTCATCGTTTGATGATTTCAGTTATTTTATTTCCCTATGTATTTTCTTCAGGAGTTAAACGGTTTTCCCAGGTGTTTTACACTGATGACCTATTCTGTGAATAGATCATCATTATCTGATCGGTGGGGGTCCGACATCCAGGAACCCCAACGATCAGTTGCTCCTAGGCCTCGTGATACATGAACATGCTGGCACTGGCCTAGGAAAAGTTGGAGAAGGCCACAGCGCTGCTGCCTTCCTAGACAACTGATTGGTGGGGGTCCCAGGTCGCCTGTCTGGATGGCCTATCCAGAGGATATTTTCTGTTTCCACATACCTGCTATGATGTAATCAGACACGCTCCTCTGTAGCTGCTGTGATGTAATCAGACACGCTCCTCTGTACCTCATATGATATAATTGGATATGCCCCTCTGTAGCTGCTGTGATTTAATTGCATATGCCCCTCTGTAGCTGCTGTGATGTAATTAGACACACCCCTCTGTAGTTGCTGTGATGTAATTAGACACACCCCTCTGTAGCTGCTGTGATGTAATCAGACGCACTCTTCTGTAGCTGCTGTGATGTAATCAGACGCACCCTTCTGTAGCTGCTGTGATGTAATCAGACGCACTCTTCTGTAGCTGCTGTGATGTAATCAGACGCACTCTTCTGTAGCTGCTGTGATGTAATCAGACGCACCCCTCTGTAGCTGCTGTGATGTAATTAGACACACCCCTCTGTAGCTTCTGTGATGTAATCAGACGCACCTTCTGTAGCTGCTGTGATGTATCAGAACCCCTTAGCTCTGGATGTAATCGCGCACCCTCTGTAGCTGCTGTGATGTAATCAGACGCACTCTTCTGTAGCTGCTGTGATGTAATCAGACGCACCCTTCTGTAGCTGCTGTGATGTAATCAGAAGCACCCCTCTGTAGCTGCTGTGATGTAATCAGACGCACCCCTCTGTAGCTGCTGTGATGTAATTAGACGCACCCCTCTGTAGCTTCTGTGATGTAATCAGACGCACCCTTCTGTAGCTGCTGTGATGTAATCAGAAGCACCCCTCTGTAGCTGCTGTGATGTAATCAGACACGCCCCCTGTAGCTGCTGCGATCTAATTAGACATGTCCTCTGTACCTTCTGTTAAGTCAGCGGCACTAGTATGCTTTTATGTTGCATGCTCAAAACATGTAAGCAACTTGGATTTCTAATTTTCGGTGTCCCAAATAACGTTATTGGCTTTTATTCCTGATTGCTGGATAACTTCCAATTATACAGCCAACTTTGTACCTGGAAGCCAACCCTGTTTTTTTGTGCATGAGTTTTTCTCACTCTGAGGACTAGGTGAGCTGCTCCACACACTGCTTATGTTAAAGGGTTGTCTGGCCTAATTAAAAGTAACATGCATGGCCAGCTACACTTACCTTTCCAGGCGGCCTCCATTCCTGCAACACAGCCCATTTTGACGGGTTTGTTCCTGGATATGGAGCCACCGCAGCCAGCATTGGTCTCAGTGGTCACGTTTGTGAGGATGGCAGGTCATTGTAACTGTCAAAATGTCTTTTTCTTAGTCTGGACAACCCTTTTTAAGGTAAGTGCAGCTTCAGGAATCGTTCTTTATTGAGATGTAGTCTTTTTACTTGGTTCTTTGTTCATGCATCCTTTTTAATTTCAGCTGTTGTATATGGATAGCGTCTGATTTCACACCATACAATGTATTTAAAATGTTTTATCTGTTGCTTTGTTAGAGCAGTTCATTCGCTGGATGATTTTTGTGATTGGGCCAATGCTTCTTCCAGCATTGTCAGCATAACTTGGAGCCAGCAATCCACTGCAGTCTAGGGAGGAACTGAAGATCTAATGATCTCTGTTCTTTATAGCTGCATACAGCCTTCTCTCACCCGGAAGCTACAATCGTTATACAGTCAGGGCGACACAGCTTTCACTAACCTGACAGCTCTCACAGAGGTATTGGAGATGGAAATTAAGAATTAGAGATAACTCACAAGAGTGCATTTACTAAGCAAACATTTTCTACTTCTGCACTTATTATTGCAACATATAGACACAACGCCAGTATAACATTTATACTTCTAAGGAATTAAATGTTTCTAAAATGTTTTATATGCTGCCTGTTTAGTGCAGTTTATTATTGCATTGCAGATGCTATGTTGTCAGTTAAAAACGGATACTTGTTTTATTTTTTAACAATACAGGTTTAGTGAAACATATATGTATGGTGAAAATCACCTGATGTCTATTTCTGACATGCCCACAGACGTCTATGGCCATATATAGTGTTGAAAGAGTGTTCTTTTGGCATAGGTTTGCTGGTATATTTTTGGGGTACAATTGTATTAACGGTATTGATTAAATTCAATACATCTGTATGCAAAAAAATATATATATTTTTTAAACTAGAGTTAATGATAGATGCATGCTACTATGTAGGCAAGAGGGGATGGTTTTTCAAACTGTGCACTGTATCCACCCCAAGGCAGTGTGGGTATGTTAAGCAGAGTCACAGCACCTGCCAAGTGTTCAGCACTAAGATCAATTCAGCAGTTGTACTTCCGTTTTCTGTCCATACACTCCCCTTGAGCAGTGATTGTGAGGTAATATGCTTCCTGTATTTTCATTTCATGTGGTTATAATTTATGCCATATTCTCGTTTGGCATGTCCAAATGTTAGTACTTACAGGCACCTCATTAATTTTCTTAATATCCCAGGGGTCTGCCAATGCCACACAAATTGAAGAATGCCAAGCAGATGTGGATGTGGATAAAAAGTGCAGTGTTTAGCCTTTGATGCTGGGTAAATTCACTACAGTGGAGTATTGGTAAATCAGTCCTGCTTAAATGGGTTGTGCAGCATCCGATATTGATGACCTATAGGTCAGCAATATCAGATTGGCAGGGGTCCGACTCCCGGCACCCCAGTAGAGGCCTTGCTTTTACCTGTACGCCTTCTAGCTTGTAGAGTGTAATTACACTTCTTCTCCCATTCAAGTGCCAATATTTGACACTGCACAACCCTGTTAAATAAAACAGCCAACAATTTTGGATTTAATTAGAATATTTTATTTATATTTGGCCTCTTCCGATCTTACTTTATAGGTATGTGTGCCAGTTTTGGATGTACATCAATCCTTTGATGAACCAAATGTGTAACTAGTCACACTAGTCTAGAACACATCACCATAATTATATGATCCAAAGTTAGCTGTTTATTTAAAGATGACCTTTCACCACTCCTGACATGCCTGTTTTAATAGCTGCATGCATTCTACATGTAATAACAATTCTGGAATATCTATTCTCATGCATCTATGTTGTGCCATTCCTTTATTATTTCTACTAGAATATATGAATGAATTGCTAGCAATCTGCAGTAAGGGTAAAGAGGGGAGGTAACCAGTTGGGGGTGTGAACCTGCAGTCTCACTCTGTCAGCGGTGGTGAAAGGTCTTCTTTTAAGGCATGTTATTGAAATGAAAATACATACTAAGAAGTAGGGTTGTCACGATACCAGAATTTTGAGTTCGATACCGATACGTACAAAAGTATCACGATACTCGATACTGATACGATACCTCGCCAAAATAAAGAAGAACCTATTAATATGGAAATTCTGGACATTTTTAGAGCAAAAAATGTTAATAGACATGCATTTTCTATTTCAATAGCATGCATTTTCTATTTCAATAATTTTTATTGACATTTAAACTGTAGAACAGATGCATAGGTGACGTACTGGCATATCACTCACTGTGGAGAGCCATTTTTTCTGTAATTCTGTTCCCAATAGAAATACATTACAAAGTTACAGTATACAACTTTGTAATATATTTCTATTATTGGGAATGCCCGGGGTAGGAGTTCCCTGTGCATTCCTGAGCGGACGGGAAGTGACGTCGCGGCCCGGCTCAGGCTGTTAGCATACAGTGCTGTGAAGGGCCATGAATGAATGGAAGCACTTCCATTCATTGACAGCCCCGCACGACCCAGGATGCTAGTGCTTGGCATTCAATGAATGGAAGTGCTTCCATTCATTCACGGCCCGGCACAGCGCTGTATGCTAACAGCCTGAGCCGGGCCGCGACGTCACTGCCCGTCCGCTCGGGGATGCCTGGGGAACTCCTTCCCCGGGCATTCCAGAAGATAATAGAAATATATTAAAAAGTTGTATAACTTTGTAAATTTATTTCTATTGGACAGATACATTTTTTTTTCCTGGAGTTGTCCTTTAAATAATTTCAAAGCAAATTAAAAGTAACTTAAAAAAAAAACAGGTAAACATGAACAGAATGGCTTTTGAACTGAATTACATGCTTTGCTTCTTGGCTTCTTCAAGGTTCTTAGCGAGGAACACCAGTTTATCAATATGGTCTTCTGTCAGTCTTACTCTTTTTGAACTGCATATTATACCAGAGGTACTAAACACTCTTTCTGATGCACAGCTAGAGGCTGGGATACACAAATAAGATTTTGCAAATTGTGCATGGATGGGCAGGCTTGTGGAATGATTCTTCCACCAGATGAGAGGGTCCTCTTCGGGACTTATTTGTTTCATCTGCTTATACACTCACCGGCCACTTTATTAGGTACACCATGCTAGTAACGGGTTGGACCCCCTTTTGCCTTCAGAACTGCCTCAATTCTTCGTGGCATAGATTCAACAAGGTGCTGGAAGCATTCCTCAGAGATTTTGGTCCATATTGACATTATGGCATCACACAGTTGCCGCAGATTTGTCGGCTGCACATCCATGATGCGAATCTCCCGTTCCACCACATCCCAAAGATGCTCTATTGGATTGAGATCTGGTGACTGTGGAGGCCATTTGAGTACAGTGAACTCATTGTCATGTTCAAGAAACCAGTCTGAGATGATTCCAGCTTTATGACATGGCGCATTATCCTGCTGAAAGTAGCCATCAGATGTTGGGTACATTGTGGTCATAAAGGGATGGACATGGTCAGCAACAATACTCAGGTAGGCTGTGGCGTTGCAACGATGCTCAATTGGTACCAAGGGGCCCAAAGAGTGCCAAGAAAATATTCCCCACACCATGACACCACCACCACCAGCTTGAACCGTTGATACAAGGCAGGATGGATCCATGCTTTCATGTTGTTGACGCCAAATTCTGACCCTACCATCCGAATGTCGCAGCAGAAATCGAGACTCATCAGACCAGGCAACGTTTTTCCAATCTTCTACTGTCCAATTTCGATGAGCTTGTGCAAATTGTAGCCTCAGTTTCCTGTTCTTAGCTGAAAGGAGTGGCACCCGGTGTGGTCTTCTGCTGCTGTAGCCCATCTGCCTCAAAGTTCGACGTACTGTGCATTCAGAGATGCTCTTCTGCCTACCTTGGTTGTAACGGGTGGCAATTTGAGTCACTGTTGCCTTTCTATCAGCTCGAACCAGTCTGCCCATTCTCCTCTGACCTCTGGCATCAACAAGGCATTTCCGCCCACAGAACTGCCGCTCACTGGATGTTTTTTCTTTTTCGGACCATTCTCTGTAAACCCTAGAGATGGTTGTGCGTGAAAATCCCAGTAGATCAGCAGTTTCTGAAATACTCAGACCAGCCCTTCTGGCACCAACAACCATGCCACGTTCAAAGGCACTCAAATCACCTTTCTTCCCCATACTGATGCTCGGTTTGAACTGCAGGAGATTGTCTTGACCATGTCTACATGCCTAAATGCACTGAGTTGCCGCCATGTGATTGGCTGATTAGAAATTAAGTGTTTACGAGCAGTTGGACAGGTGTACCTAATAAAGTGGCCGGTGAGTGTATAGCAGGAATTCATTGCCAAGCTTTTCAGTAACAGTTTGGTCACACACATGGCTCTCAGAGTCTGTACTGGTACCCGCAGCCGCAGAACTCCCCGATTCCCTTCTCTCTGTCATTATGCTCAATAGCAAACTTTTCAAATCTGTTTTCTTCTTCTTTGCTAAACCTCCCATTTCATTATCTTCGTTATCTTTCTGAGACTGTGGTTTCTGTCCTGCCATTTCTACTAGTAACTGGGAAGTAGAAGCCCTATACAGGAGATGTTCTTTGACATCTTTTTCCATTGACCCAAAAAAATCCTTAAATCTTGGGTCAAGATAAGTGGCAGTGTTCAGAATCAGTTGAATATTTCTATTTTCATATCTCTTATTCAGGTCAGTTTTGATTCTTTGCTTCATGTCTTTCGCCAATATACTGTCCGAATCCTCTTCAGTCGCACATGATGTATATATTTTCCAAGTTAATGGAAGAACTGAAGATAATGTAGGGTTTTTCTCCCCACTTAAAGCATCAGTGAAATGACTCAGTGGGTCTAGCACATCACGTATGGTTTCAAGAATTGTCACATTTGTGTCTTTAGGCATGAGATGCCATTTCTTTCGGTTCTCTGCGAGAACAGCACAGACAGCCTGCTGCTGCTCGCAGAATCTTTCTACCATGTCATAAGACGAATTCCATCTAGTCGGCTCGTCATGGATAAGCTTATGATCAGGTACATTCAGGAGCTTTTGTTTTTCCTTTAGAGCTCTGCCCATTTTATTAGATCTGCAGAATGCAGAGACAGTCTTTCGTAATCTGGACAGACACGATGACACTCTATCTATTTCTAGTGCTTTGTTTATTGCAAGATGCAGGTTGTGCCCAAAGCACGGGATCCAGTTAAAATCTTCAAATGCAACAATATTGTTTGCTGCATTGTCAGTGGTTATTCCAGATAAATTGGACATATCCAATTTCCAAACTTCACATATTGTTTCCTCAAATGCCTCATGTAGACTTTCTCCAGTATGATCGGTGTGAAGAGCTGTACAGCCAAGACACCATGAATGCATTTCCCATTTATCAGTTATAAACTGAACTGTGACAGCCATATATGCGTCTGAAGCTCGACTTGTCCACAGATCCGTTGTACAAGCAAAAAATGGTGCTGCAGCAACTTCTTTCTCCACTATATTTCTTATCTCATTGTAAAGTTGAGGTATTTCTTTAGACATGAAGTAATTTCTACCTGGCATTTCATATTTTCGGTCTAACTGGTGTATCAGATTGCGGAATCCTTTTTTTTCTACTGTATATATTGGCACCTGGTCCATACAGATGTATTCCGCTACAGCTCTGTTCAGTCTTTTTGCTTCCTGTGACTCACTGCTGTACATTCTGCCTCTCTCTAAAGCGGACATAATAGTAGACTGATGACCACTTCTGCATGAACTACTTGGCAATCCTCCTGACTTCTGCTTCTGTGTGTATAATAATGAAAATGTATAAGAAGAATGTTAATAATGTGAGGTTAAGCTGCACACCCATGATAGCTGTGTATTAATATTTTATTACAAGAGAACTCTGAGCTAGAGATTCAGGAAACCTCTTCGGGATTTGTTTGTATTAATATATTTTATGAGGAGCCGGAGTTCTCATTTCTTATGAATACAATACTTTTCGACATTACTTATGTAAAATGTACGAACCATCAGAATGCTAGCTTGTTAACGGCAGATAACAATAGGATAAGGATTCAGAACAGAAGCACATGGGGGATATTTATCAAGCTGCCTAAAAGTAAGACTGTGCTTAGTTGCCCATGGCAACCAATCACAGCTCCCCTTTAAAATATTCATGAGCGCTGGTAAAATGAAAGCTGAGCTGTGATTGGTTGCTATGGGCAACTAAGCACAATCTTACTTTTAGGCAGCTTAATAAATCTCCCCCATAGAGCCTAAGCCAGTATTTCTCAACATTAGGATTTCTTTAGTTTTTAATCTCCGGTGATGTAATTATGGGTAGCTCACCAAGCATTACTACAAGTGTTCTCTATATGGGATATCCACAAAACATGACCTGTTAGGGGGAATTGAAGACTAGGGTGACAAACACTGGCCAAAGGAATATTTGTGTTTTAAAAATGCAGTAATTACAGGTGTGCAGGTTAACCTAAAAAAAAAAATATTTTTTACAGAACTTTTCAATTCCGATCATTTAACTTTGCTAACCTGCTGCCGAGTTTTCAACTCTTTGTAGAGGTCTGGATGATTGTGAGCCAGGTGTTTAGCCATGTTGGTGGTATTGCCTGTCTTGCAAGGGAGGGATTTATAACACCTTTTGCATACTGGTCTTGACCTTTCTG
This sequence comes from Rhinella marina, assembly GCA_900303285.1. Classification (NCBI taxonomy): domain Eukaryota; kingdom Metazoa; phylum Chordata; class Amphibia; order Anura; family Bufonidae; genus Rhinella; species Rhinella marina. Next base: position 286,087 of record ONZH01028053.1, read on the forward strand.
CTGCCTGCCCATCTTCAGCATCAGCAATGTAAGCAAAATATGCCCACACTTCACTTCTTGAGCCCCTTTTTTCCACAAGTTGTAGTGGTTGTAAGGAGGGTCCAGGAAGTTCAGAATCTGATTCTATCGTTGACGTAGCCATGGTGTCTTCTCTTGACCACTGTAGAATAATGGTAATGAGTGAGATTAATAGTATGTAATGGTAGAAGAGAAACCAAAACAATAGTGGGCAAAAGTAAGCGCAATTTTTTGCAGTGTACACTACTAATTCAGTCTGACTCTGAAGAAGAGGAAACAATGGGGGGACCAAGGGAAGCATAAGAATCCATCATCCTGGGGTGATGCGGTCATGTCAAAAGATTGGTACATTTCTATTTTAGCAAAAACAATGTCCAGCAAGACAAGGGAGGGATAAGAATAACCCAAACCCTGACAACAGGGCACTGCATAAGCGATACTAGAGCAATGGGTCACGGGTTCATATGATGTATTGCATGCCATATAGATTATACATTAGGACTGCTCACCGTTTGTTAAGCTGCCCGAATTGAGCACGCTGGCTGTTTCTTCAGGGTGATGAAGCGTGGGTCACACTCTTCTTGTTTTCACAAAAATTTGATCAGGATGCAACGTTAAATAGACGTACTGGAATAAAAGTTACAACGTTTTGGAACTAAAGCTCTCCAATCACCTGGCAGTCAGTGTTTGTCTTGTCTTCTATGGCAATGGCGTCACATTATATGCTCGTGCTATGGGGATAGGAAAGATAGTCCTCTGTGATCCCCACAGAGCGAGGATAGAATGTTATATGACTAAGCAGCTTAATAAGACAGACAATTTACCAGTATGTTCTCATTGATAGCTCAGTGCAACAGGTAGGCTACATGCATACTCTGTAAATTTCATGGAACCCGCTGGGTAGCTTCTGCTTCATTTCCTAAACGGACTTGGCGGCAGGCACGCGTGCTCCATAGACTTTAATGGGACACGGATTCCAGCCACAAATTCTGCCGGGCGGAATTTGTCGGCGGAATCTGGTTCCCATTAAGTCTATGGGCCGCGGGATTCTGTGGCTATTCCGTAGTGTGCAGGTAGCCTTAAAGGAGAACTCACAGGATTTAGTATATTAAGTCAGGGGGTCGGGGCAGGTATAAAAATAAAAAAAGAGGGGTTACATACCTAGCCTCGGTCCTGCGGTGTCTGCCGGCACCGAGAAGAAGATGGCCAAGCGCTCTTCCGGCACTTCCGAGTGCCGTGACGTAAATCGCAGCACTGCCCCAGCAGCAAATCACTGATAGTGGCCCAAGACAGCGCCCCTATCAGTGATTGGCTGATGGGTCCAATGATGAGAATGACGTCGCAGCACAAAAGTGCCGGAGGAGCTCGCGGCCATCTTCTTCTTAGTGCCGGCAGACACCGCAGGACCGAGGTAGGTATGTAACCCCTCTTTTATTTTTAAACCTGCCCCGACCCCCAGACTTAATATACTAAATCCTGGAGTTGTCCTTTTAAAGGGGATAGCCTAGCCACTTTGTAAGTGACTTTTCCAGACTCCGTCACTCAGTAAAATAACAAACTAGTGGCTATCCCCTTTAACCTTAGCTGAGAGACAATAGTTTCAGAATGTACTGTGTTTTAGTGCAGTAGTGCACAACACAGCAGGACTGCTCACCGCTTGTTCAGTAGCCTGTGTGGACTGGAGCACTTCTTACGTGACGCGCGTCACACACTGCAAATTGCGAAACTACGAGAAGTTGAATGCTGGCTTGGCTATTTCCTCGCAGTTATTTGACGGGCGCCAACCAAAGTTCGTATGAACATACTGAAAAGAAAAGTGATCACGCATTGTAATGTAATATAAAGCTTAGCTTACTACTAAAAGAAGTACCGTACAAGTTAGTTACCATGTCCAATTCTGCTTTATCTATGGCAACAACAACAATCAGGCCACATGTGCTCCCTGCTTTGTTTTCTTAAGGGGTTCTTGAGAATCCATAGAGCGGGCCTCATTGATTGTCCGCTGTTTGCGCGCCACCCTAGCCCTTATCAGTGCACCCCTCACCCCCCTTCCCCCCCAGGACCTTGCTTGTGACCCTGCCCCTTACCCCTTATCTGTGCGCCACTGGCCCTTTTCAGTGTAGCCCCTAGCCTTATCTTGGTCCCCCAGGCCTTGTTTGCACAGGTGTACTGTGACATCACTGTGCTTATTATCCCTGTATGGTGACATCACTGTGTTTATTATCTCTGTACTGTGACATCACTGTGTTTATTATCCCTGTACTGTGACATCACTGTGCTTATTATCCCTGTACTGTGACATCACTGTGTTTATTATCCCTGTACAGTGACATCACTGTTTATTATCCCTGTACTGTGACATCACTGTTTAAGAGTTCAAGAGGGGCCTGGATGTATTTCTGGAGTGTAATAATATTACAGGTTATAGCTACTAGAGATGGGTCATTGATCCAGGGAGTTATTCTGATTGCCTGACTGCAGTAGGGAAGCCTTTTTTTCCCCCCATAATATGAGGAAAATTGACTTTTATTCCATGGGGTTCTGTTGTCTACCGCTGGATCAACTTGTAGAATAACAGGCTGAACTGGATTGATGGATGTCTTTTTTCAGCCTTACAAACTGTTAATATGAGGAAAACAGAAAACCCCTTTAAGGATGATGGCTTACAATTGCCTGGTCACTAAAAATTAATTGTTTAGTATCTATGTTAGTGGTGGGAAGGTGTGAAGAGAAGAAAACTTTGGATCAGTTGTCCAAGTACTTCTTCTATCTCCTTGTCAGGATATAGCTGTGTTATACTGCAGTATGTCCTTAGCTCCGTCTATCAAGCCTCTACATCCCTAAATGATTCCACTTTTAAGAGTCCTGTACAAATGCTTATTGCAACTGTCAGCATTATCCAAGTTAATTTCTTTTCTTCTCCTTTGTTGTAATGTATCTGGATTTATCCCAAGTTGTATTTTTGGACCAAGATCAATACCTAGTAGAACAGGAAGTTTTAATGAAATACCAGTTTTAATATAATTTACAATGAGTGCCAGTCATGTGCAATTTTAACCCTTAAAGGACCTTGCGATTTTGCCTTTGTGATATGTTACGAAATGAGCAAATAGCAAAAGACTCATAAGGAGATTGTTACGTTTTTTGTTCTTTTTTTTCTTTGTTTGGATTCTTGGTTTAGTTGCCCTTTTGAATTGGTTCACCTGTATTTTTTTTTTTTTTTATGAAATGTTTTTTGTCCACAAGTGAGAAGCCTCTGGGATTTTCAAAAAAAATCCCAGAGGCTTCTCACTTGTGGCCAAAAGATAATTTCCTCAATACTTATTGGTCCATTTACGGCAGGGGAGCCGCTACCTCTTGAAACAGTCCCAGTATAGTTGGTGGCTGATCCACTGGGATGAGAGACACTGGTGCAAACCACCAGGGAGTCAGGCAATATTCTTTGTCAGGTGACAGATCAAGGTCAGGGCAGGCTGCATACAAATGTACGTGAGAAATCAAACAAGTCTGAAATCAGGGCAGGGGGCAATGGTTCAATACAAGAAACTTGTTAAGGGCAGGTAGCAGAGAACCTGCATTGGTTGTCAGGCAGAGTTACGCACCTTCACTGAAAAACTAGTAACTTTGATCACACAGGGCGGTAGCATGACGTAAGAGGACGTGCTTGGGATCCTCCCCCCCCTCTCCTCCTCTTCCCCCGAGTTAATGGTGGAAGCCCGCTCGAGATTTTGGACTTGCGGATGCGGAGACGCCCGGTCGTTGGCCCCCCTGTTGTGCCCTTATCATGGCTTACTTGCTGCTGCCTCCCGCTTCGTTGGTCTGGAGGCGTCTGTTTTCTCCTGGCTGTCTGCGCCGGGTCCACGGTCGGGCCCTGGTGTCGGCGGCTGTGGTGGCACTACTCGAGTCCCCCTTACTTCCGGGTGCCGTCACATGGTTGGTGGTGCGGCTTGTGCGCTGAACGCTCCGGCGCCCGGACGCCGAGCGCTCCGACATCTGCGTGGAGACTACTGAGTGGCTGTGTGGGGATTCGGTGGAGGACGTTGGAGGCTGAGCAGTCGGGGTCAGGTGTGGCTGGCCTGGAGGACCCAGTCCGGTGTCCGTACTAACGGTGGGACTGAAGGTCGGTGTCCTGCGTGTTCTGGAGTCCCAGCATTGTACTTCAGAAGATGCCTGTTGCGGTCTAAAGGACACTTCCTGGAGCGGTGAGATCTGTCTTTGGGCTCGTGCCCTGCCTAACATAGAAGAGAACTAATCCATCCTTATTTCTGTTTTGCTCTCTTCATTATGCAAGTCGACACTGGCAACTAACATTACTAACTCTCTTCTGGATATCACTTATTACTTACCTTTTCAATCAGTCTTGAACGTGATGTGTGTTCATCCTGAATTTTATTATTATCCGTTAACATTTTGGGAGCCCTAGCTGGATATCATCATCTGCTCCTGGACTGTGGTGTTTATATATACTTTGATAATGAGGTTACTATTGTGCTGTATGCATCGTTTGTAAGGCTCTGTTCCACATTCTTGGACGTTGATAGAGAGGATTGCCTTGCACAGCACGGGATCTGCTTTGCTACTTGGAGCCGTTGTCTCTATTACTATTGACTGCATTACTACTTTAACATCTTTATTTCTCTGAATTGCCAATTATTCTCTATATATAATTTTACATATTGTTTCTTGAGGTTTCGGAGAAATAGGTAAGAAGAAAATGCCCCCCAAAGTAATAGCCAGAAGGTCGGGGGGTGGGGTTCCCTCCCCCTCCGATAAGGTAACTAATAAATCGGATGCATCTGCCAAACTAGACATATTTTGGAAGTCTCCACAAATTAAGACTAGATCCGCTCCAAAAAAGTCTAATGTGGAGGGTGCTAGTGGGGCCACAGATGGATCCCGGTATAGAGTATTAGAAAGTGAAACTTTGGAAAGTGGAGCATCAGATGTACATTCACCAGAATTTACTGAGATTTTGCAGGAGATATTGTCTACGGTCAAAAAAAGCAATGAGGTTCTGGAAGATCTCCAGGAACAGATGAGTCACTCAAAATGACGTTACTAAAATTAGGGATGAACTTAATAAGTTGCGAGACCAGGTTAAAAATCAGGGAGATAGGATGGTTAAGGTTGCCAAAGATGTGGAAAGTAATAAAAAAGCATGTAATTTGATGGCCTTACAGCATAACGATTTATTGGGCAAATTGGTAGATTTTGAGGACCGTTCCAGGCGATGTAACTTGCGTTTGGTAGGCTTCCCAGAGGCAGGCCTTCCAGATAATTTAGGACCTTTTTTACAAAGTTGGCTCTTAGAAGCGGTAGAGAAGGAGAAGCTGTCAGCATTCTTCTTAATTGAAAGGGCCCATAGGGTGCCGGCTCGTGCTCCAGCCCCAGGCGACAGGCCATGGGCTATTATAGCTAGGGTTTTATGTTCCCAAGACCGTGATACGATTTTGAAAATATCTCGGAATAATGACTTATTTGTGTACAATTCCGTGAAGATTGCTGTGTACCCAGATTTTTCATGGGAGACTAGACAAAAAAGGTCATATAATGCTATAAAGAAAAGTCTTAGTCAAAAACAGATTTTATACTCGATGTTTCCCTCTACTCTGCGTGTGGTGTATAAGGGGAAAACTTTGTTTTTCCCTACTGTAGAAGAGGCTGCCAAAATGATTGGATGATGAAGGGTCTTGGGTGATTTTTGATTTGGAGCAGGGTTCCCCGTTGAGAATAGTAGGATTTGGGTCTGTTGGGGGTTTTGGTTGGGGGTGGGTGGGGGGAGGAACCTTTGCTTTATGCTACATGTGAATGGATATTGTGGGATTCTGCAATATAGGATGTGGGGAGGGAGGGGGTGGGTGTGTCAGGTCGGGGCGTGGGGTTTTTTTTTTTTTTTTTTTCCTCCTTTCTCTCTTCACTCTCTTGTAAATGACTATTAAGATAATTAATTGGAATGTGAGAGGGTTGATTGATAGAGTTAAGCGATGTGCCGTTTTCGATATTATATCAAGATTTCTACCCGGGAATTGTATGTTTAGCGGGAGACCCATCTAGTAGATCGGAATGTACTGTGGGGTAGGAGGAAATGGGCTGCTTTAGAATATCATGCCACGTTTTCCTCTTACTCGAGAGGATATCGGTCTATGTGCATAAGAGTATTGACTTTACTGTTAGCGCTGTAAAAATAGATTCTGCACGAAGATACATTTTTTTGTATGGTAAGTTACAGAACTTTTTCTGCATTTAGCCTTTATTTATATTCCTCCTCCATTTTCTACTGAGATTTTGATGGCAGCCTTGGCCTTTAGTGAGCAGTATAGTCCTGTCCCCATTTTGATAATGGGGGATTTCAATTGTGTTATGGATCCAGCTCTTGATAGACTTAGGCAGGGTAAACTTGTACTCCCACCCCTACCCCTCTGGGGAAGTTTGTACGGGAAGTTGGGATTAGTTGATGTTTGGAAGGAAGAGGAATCCATGTCGTAGATGTTTTTCATGTTCATTTCTAAGACTTATGGATCCCTGTCCAGGATAGACATGGTGCTGGTAGTGAAAAAGTTTTGGACCTGGTTGGTGAAGTAAAATATTAAAGCTGGGAGCCTTTTCGGACCCACTCCATCCTGGTGGTCGATTTGTGTGTTGAAAAACAGGTTCCCCGTGAGGGGCGGTCTTTTAGATTGAACCCGCACTGGTTGTCTGTCTTGGACGGGGATAGTATTGAAAGGGAAATCCAAGGGTTTTGGGACACTAATGTTAACTCCACCTCGGTTGATTATGTATGGGACGCTCTTAAGGCGTATCTCAGAGGGATGTTCGTTAGGAATATTTGTGCAGCCAGGCGATCTTTTAAGGCAAAGGAGGTGGCTTTGCTGGAAAAAAGGAATCAACTGGAAAGGAGATATATAGTAGATAAATCCCTTGTTAGATATAAAGATTTTTTGGAGGCAGATAATAGTTATCATGATTTCCTTCAAATTAAAGCGGAGCAACGGTTATTCTTTTCCAGTCAAAAGTTTTTCTGTGGAAGTGGTAAACCTGGTAAACTTTTGGCTGATGTTATACGGAATCAGACCGATAGAAACATAGTGGACCGCTTGATGTGTACGGATGGGGAAATCTTAACTGAAGTGCATAGGATGGGAGAGGAATTTAGGGAGTACTATGCCGAACTTTATACAACGAGTAATCCTAATGCAGACAGTGTGAGCTCTGGAGAGTGGTTGGAGGGGATTGCTGCCCCTGTGATATCAGATGCAGATTTTAACATCTTGGAAGCACCCCTGGTAGGGAGGGACTTGGAAGAGGCAGTGAGTTCTTTTTCGGGGAATACCTGTCCGGGATCGGACGGTTTACCGTTTGAACTATACAGGAGATTTGGAAAGATTCTACTCCCTAAATTATTGGCGGTTTTTGAGTATTCGTTCGAAAGGGGTTTGTTACCGGGTTCAATGAGAGAAACTATAGTTACACTTATTTTAAAGAAGGGAAAAAATGCAGAAGAGAAGGAGTCATATAGACCGATTTCCCTCTTGAACACGGATGTTAAGATACTGGCTAAGGCCCTAGCCTTAAGATTAAGTAGGGTCGTTGGCTCCATAGTCCATCCTGATCAAACAGGATTTATTCCTGGAAGACACATTAAAGATAATATAGATCGTCTTCACGTTAATATTCAGATTGGTGGGGGGTCTGGCCGCTCGATCCTGTCGTTGGATGCCACCAAGGCCTTCGACAGGGTTGAGTGGCCATTCCTCTTAGGGGCTCTAAGGAAGTTTGGTTTTGGTACCAATTTTATGAAATGGATAAGTGTTTTATACTCTAAGCCAGTTGCAAAAGTACTGATTAATGGGATATTGACGAAATCTTTTCCTTTGGGAAGAGGCACTCGTCAAGGGTGTCCTCTGTCCCCTATGTTATTTGCCCTGTACTTGGAGCCTCTGGCAATAGCCATTAGGTCAGAGAAGAAGATTACAGGATTTGGATGTTGTGGGGAGGACGATAAATTATTATTGTATGCCGATGATATTCTTTTATGCCTCTCTAATTCGGGGAAATCGATTCCAGCTCTGATGGAATTATTGTCTGGATTTGGTTCTCCTTCCGGACTGGAGATAAATTGGGCTAAATCCGCCTTGATGGTGGATTGATGTTGAGGTAGAACTACCGTGCCGGCGGTTGCAATTGATTGAGAGGGGGGGCTCCTTGGAATATCTGGGACTCCAAATTAGTCGAGAACCGGGGGAGTTTCTGTCTCTCAATCTCTCGCCACTGCTGACTAAGATAAAGGCCAAAGTTGGAGTTTGGCAAAAAATTTTGGTTGCCAGGGTGGATCGTGTGGCAGTTGTTAAAATGGTGTTTTCTTCCCCAATTATTATATGTCCTCTCTGTCTCTCCAGTCTGGATTGAAGAGCGCTTTTACAAAGTTATTGAAAGATTATTTAATGAATTGATATGGGGTAGAAAGCGTGTAAGAATTAGACAAAAATTTCTATGGAAACCAGTGTCGGAGGGAGGTTTGTCAATACCAAACTTAAGAGGATATTATTTAGCTGCTCAGCTTGTCCTTTTGACCCAGTGGGATACCTCTCCTTATCTAAGGAGATTAGTCCAAGTGGCAAGAGGCCCATCAAATGTTTTCCAACTATTAGAATCTGGTCAAATAGACGGTGGTATATTAAGTAGGAATTGTCTTGCGGTTAAATTACTGAAAAGCTGGAATGCTATGAAGAGATTTATGGGGGTAAAAGGTTTACTGAATTTCGCCCCAATATGGGGCAATATGCACTTGAAGGAAGCCAGTAGGAATCTGGCTAGTGGGAGCAATGCCTAGTAAAAGATTACCCCGAAACAGCTGTCAATCATCTTTTCTTAAATAATCTTTTACTAGGCATTGCTCACACTAGCCAGATTCCTACTCCACACTGATGAGGGGCAAATACCCCGAAACAGCTGTCTGTGGATGGATACCATGCTTTGGCATAGGTGGTTTCCTTTTGGAGACTGCCCTTCCCTTGGTTGTTCCTTCCCGTTGAAAGGCCTGGCTAGTTTGACCGTCGTTGAGACACGTGATGGTGTCTCCGTGGTTTTCTTTTGATTTGCATATTGCTTTCCCAGGGAGCCTTGTTTTAGATTCACCAACGTTGAGACTCGTGATGCAATTTGCCAAGGCGCAGGCGCTGGTATTTAAAGAGCAAACCGCGTGAGAAGTGCGATCACGTGATCGGAACACCGGTCACGCGGTCGCGACACCCGGCGCATGCGCATTAGCACAAAAGGCCAAGTAAGGGCAGCAGATACCAAAACTACAATACCAGCAATAATCTACTTTTATTAAGGGCAATAGGAGAGCACAAAGAATATTTTACTGCACCAAATATACAATAAAAAAGGGGGAAAGATATATGAGTATATTCAAAGTGAAAAATCTGTATATAAATAACAGGAATATCGCCATATAGGAATATTATGGTACTCCATAAGATATTGATTACAAAAAAAGGGGGGAGGGGGGAGGGGGGATAATAAATGTCTATACAGTATCTAGACATAAATATATGGAGAATAAGGATATATATATGGCCATAGTTTAAATTAGTAAAAAAGAAAAATTGAAATGCTGTTACCACACAAAATAATATAAACACATATCTATAAAGAATTATTGAA